>JAULCE010287957.1:0-10736 GCA_032359355.1 Macoma nasuta | reverse complement strand
AGTGCGAATTAATTCGCACTTCGGGTGATTCTGACTTGTAAAAACAATCCCCACAACCCCGATACGAGTGTAAAAAGCAATACAATTGTAATATTGATGCAGCTTACAAGATCGACAAATAAAGATTTCGAGTTATCGAATTTCGAGTTATCGAAAATTCACTGTATGTGTAAAACTTCAAAAGCAAAAATGTTGGGTTTTGAAAATTACACCTTCGACGCATTTTCAAAACCCGACATTTCTAATAAAAAATGTGTTTATGCCCGAACCCTATTGCAATAGTCTACAACTGATTGATAGGAGCACACGAATAAGGTGTAGAACATATAATGCACAACATATATACTGACGATCTCATTTAATCATTTAATTCATGAAAATGACACATTGTGTGTTGAACTCCTTCACTGCCAGGCAGGTTGTGCACATGCGCACTATTTTATTCTACTTCCGCGTCAGGCTTAACACAACCCTTGACCTTTGGAAAAACCATGGCCGAGTTTCAAACAGCATGAATCCAAATGAGACGGCGTCTCATTTGGATCCAAGCTGTTTGCATATGTTACTATACTCGGGGCAGGACAGTGAACGCTTTTGAAATTTAACTTACAATTTTTATTGCACTTAGCATTCATATTAGGCGATTAATTTCTTTTGGGGACAGGGTAAATGAAAGGCCTACGAGGACACAGAAAAACAGTTTAGACCCTGATCAGACAACTCGGTAAGGAGCGTCTGATTTGTGTATACATTGTTTTCAAAAAACGTAATTCTGTTTATACGAAATAAGTATTCCGCTCGCATCTCAATGCCTTCATTTGTGAAGTTTTTTGTTTGCTCAATTAAAACAAATTATTGTTTACGGGTTGTTCAATTATTTTAAGAGGCATTTCACCATATGTTATATTTTTTATTTGCTGCCCACCCCCCCCCCCCCCCAACAAAAAAAGAAATCATTAAAATTTATCATTATTGTTCGACTCGTTTGAAATTCCTTGGAACTCTTGCCCGGGTGTCAAACAGATTGGGAACATGGATCAACGGCCGAATAACAATCTAATGTGTTTGACGATATCACACTTGTATTAAACCTGATATACAGGTTAATGTATAATTCATTTTATTAGCAAGTTTGGATCCCTTTTTAAAAAGAAGTGAGCGGTGTTAAAATCATTGGAAAAACAGATATCTATTTTTAAACACAGATTCAATTATGGTCTTGAGGATTTATGCGATCCGTTTATTAGAAACAAATTGTTATTGAAAAACGACGATATGCACACCAAATGAAGATTTATAGCGACCACATTTGATAAATCAGTTGATATCCCGTCGTGTGCGGTGAGTGGCGCTCATAACTGCAATTAAAATTATTCTACAGTTATACTTGATAAAATGAAGCTTAATGATAGAATTTGCTCCATTTAGTTAATGATTAATTACTCGTATTTATCTTCCCAGTTCTTATGCAAATGATGCAGCATCTATGCGCTGATTTTCTTTCAAATTCACATGTATGTATTTTTTTGCAAAACATCGTAAGTGTCATTGGTCAAAATGGCGTATACGTGTTTTAGACGAACACCAACAAATTATAGTCGAACTACGTTGGCTCGAAGTTGCAGGGACTTTTTTGATAAGGCTTAACTACCGAAAGTTCAAATTCCATTCAAACTTCCGGTGATTTATCAAAATAGTCCTTGAAACTAATTTATTTGCTTACACTACAAAAACCTTTATGTTTTGGTCCATAACTCATTTCTTGGACAAGCAAAAATTCAAGCTAACCGAGCTCGACCCATCGGAGTTCGACTGTAAGTAAGCCAGCACGTTACAATCAATGAACTTAAGTTGCAGGTACGTGGTTTAAGAAGAACACCGATCGTATATTTTTCTTACATTTAACAGTACTTATAAAATTGATAAATTTACCGGTTTTGTTCAAATTCGGGGATTAAAAGATTAAAAGTGTCAGAGACCACATAATGAGCATTTAAACCCTCATCAAGCCGATTGTGACAATAGCAATATCATAAACCAGCTTAGATCCGGATCAAATGCCGAGTTACTCGGACGGTCTGATCCGGATCCGAACTGTTTGTCATTTGGGCAATTATTTTACAAACTTCATGATCATTGAACAATATTAAGAGATCAAACAGACGAAAATTCAGCGGACGTATTGAGGACCTAGTTGGACGTCATATCACCCCTTCCCCCACAAAAATCGTCAAACCGATTCGAGTCACCTTCGTTTCGGTTTCGAATTCGGATTTAATATTACGAAGCTTCCGTAAGTTTTAGAAAAGTGTACACTGAAATTAATTGCACATTGGCGCTTTGATCTAGGGTAAGTTCTTATAGAATTGGGTAGTTCACGCAAAGTAGTCCGTCATAACGTCAGGAACAAAGCTCGATATTTGTTTTATTTTCAATGAAAACAAAACTTTGAATAAGGTTTACTCCTGTTTTTGTATTTTATGTTTTACCTAGAGTCCTTAATTTTCGATGATTCAAGCGTATTGCAATTAATCGCATTTGAGTACGTGGAGCCAATTTAAACGTATTAGAATACAGCCGACCTTCATTACATCGAACGCGTTAGATGATAAAAAAGCGTTTCTCCCGGGGAAAAATGCTAATTTTAACTTTGGTATATCATATTTTTGAACGGAGGTTATGTGTTTAGCGATGGAGAAGTAACGTTAAGGGGGAAACTTGAAGTTAAAGTTAAAACTTGATTAAGACTCAGCTTGAGAATGTAAGTTAAAGCTGAACTTTGTCTCGGTCGGAGTTGTTTGTATGTTACTTCAAATGACATAAATTCAACTTCTTTACGCAAGCACATGCATTCTCGTAAAACCCTTTGAGGTATAGCATGTTATTAAAGACATAGAGGATAATTGTATTTTACAGTATAAGAAGCCACTCGTGAAAACACCACATTTGCTTCGCACTAAATGAAATATAATTTGATCTAACACTGGTACATTTATTCTATTTCTTACATGTATTTTCTTCAAATTTAAAATTTTGACAGTTATGGATAAGAAAAAGGAATGTGAAAAGGTAAAAAAAAAGTTATAATTTAACTGCTGAAAAGTCATATTTCACTGCCAGCAGTGAAAAGATAGAAGTTTCTTTCAATGAGAAATCCCTATAAATCACTGTTAGGCATGTAAGACAGAGCTGTTGCATTTTATTTTACGCTTGATCTGCCGCAGAAAACATAGTCCGCTGAATTATTGTTCGCGATTGGCGTGTTAAGAGATTAATGATAGAGCCCAAGCATTTTCTTTAAACATGATTTATACAAGAGCAGTAAAATATTTCATAAAAATGTTCGATAATTGGTCGTTCAATCTTACTTTCAGAGATACTTCTCGCAACAAGCATGAAAAGGAATTAGGTCATTTTTCTAAGTTAGGAAATCGAATCAACAAAGGCATTATTCTTCGATTGCTGTTGTTCACTATTATTCAAACGGAAAAAATCCTGACCCCACATTGACCTATCACAACGAACGATGATTGTTAGCTAATGGGCATTGTCCAGTTGCGTATTGTGAAGAATGAGCGGAACACAGGATTTGTGAAGTTGTTTTTAGAGAATGAATGTTATGGATAACAGTTTTGCATTTAGGATAGACCAAGACCAGCACAAACGGATAAAGTATATAGATAAAGAATGAAACCGTTGAGGCCTTGATCAACTGTCGCATACGAATGGCGGTGTCTGAGTACGGAAACGAAGTATATTGAAGCCGGAATCGAAACCGAACCGGAACCAAATCGAAGGCGAGTCGAATCGTCATAACCGTCTTTTGAGGGAATATGGTTTATGGGTCGATAGACACCTCCGAAAAACCCATGAAGAGCTTTATAAAGCGCATGACGTGATTTCTTAGAGTTTTGAACCGGTTATATATATTTAAATCAATCGCGATGGAGCGACTCGGAGCACAACGGGTAAAATTTCCAACGTTATGTAGCACTTTAGTACAAATGATTCAAATGAATGTTAATAACATCAGGGCGGAAGGAGAAAAAATGAGTTACAATTTTTGCGAGACTCACTTTATCTGGAGCCGTGTGTGAAAAATGGAGCATTACGATCGATGCGAAATAAGCATACTTACAACATTTTGGCATTGGTCTAAACTAGTTTATATGTCTGATCTATGCGTTTTTTTAGACAGATCAAACCTTTGTCTGAATCATTTGAAAAACCAATAGCACACTTATATTTCATTGTGATATAGTCAACACCCTATTTGTCTATATAGACGCTACTTTATACAACACATGTTCGTGCCTCTCTCTCGGCCATGCTTCACGTGTTTTCCTCTATATTCTTTAACACGTTTTTAACTTTATTTGTTCATTCTTACTTCATGTTGTCACAATTTAGATAAAAGAGATAAAAAAACTATGTTACCGGATTCTAAAAATGTCTTTTTAGTAAGAAGATAGGAATTAGCAAACAACTGACACATCACCATTTCTACAATTTATATATAAACCTATATGTACACACGGGCACGTTATCAATGTTTATTTACATAAGTGCACTTTTAGATCCATGAGTCGAATATGTTATATGGTACTCCACTTGGAGCAGGGCAGTGAATGATTTTAAGTCCGACCCTTTCGAATATTAACTAACAATTTTATTGTATTTAGCAATCATATTAGGCAATTCATTTCCTTTGGAGGCAGGGTAAATGAAAGGCATACGAGGACACAGGCAAACAGTTTAGACCCCGATCAGACAACTCGTTTAGGAACGTCTGCTCTGTGTCTACATTGTTTGCAGAAAGTGTAATTTTGTTTATGCAAAGTAAATATTCCGCTCACATCTCAATGCCTTCACTTCTTAAGTCCATGTGCTGTTTAAATTTGTTGAACTCGATCGTTTCAATTAAAAAAACGAGTGTTTACGGGTTTTTCAATTATTTGTAGTGGCATTTCACCGTATGTTATATTCTAACTCCTCCCCCATCCCCACTCTCCCCCAAAAAGTCCGCTAAATTGTCATCTGCTTGGTCTCAACACCTGGTTCGACTCGTTTGAATTTTGGTGAAATTATTGCCCGGGTGTCAGACAGCTTGGATCTGGAACATAGGCCGAATATCTCGGCGTCCGATCGGATCCAAAGTGTTTGATGGTATCACAATGGCCGCGATTGGCGTGATAATGTTTAATTGATATCCACGATGCCCATTCTGGTGCTATCAAATTTGAAATACAGGTTAAGTAAGATGTTGGTGTCGGTGTAGTATTTGATTTTTTGCTTTGTTAATTAGTACTTCAATGTTTATTCTTTCTTATATTTAGTCATAAATTTATTTTTTATCTATATTTTGTTCTTATTTCCGCCTTAATTTGAACCAGTGTAATTGTAATGACGGTGTGAAGAAGCATTTTGCTTTTTAAGCTACGTGTACATTAGATTCTTACATCTATTTAGCTTAATCATTAATGTGCTCCCACAGGGTAAGTTAGCTTTTAGATATGGATCTTGTAGGGTGTATTTGACATATCTTGAATCATTTATTTTCTACTTATGTATAATTCACTTTATTAGCAAGTTTAACTCTATTTTTTAAAAAAAATGAAGTGAGCGGTGTTAAAATCATTGGAAAGAAATCTATTTCAAAACACATATTCATTAATTGTCTTGAGGAATTATGTACAGAGATCCATAACTAGAAACAAATTGTTATTGAAAAGTGACGATATGCATTCCAAATGAAGATTTATAGCGACCACATTTGATAAAACGATCGATATCCCATCGTATGTGGTAAGAGACGCTCATAATTGCAATAAAAGATTTCCTGGGTTATATTTGATTAATGTTGCTTAATGATCGAATTTGCTCCATTTCATTTATGATCAATGATATATTTCCCCAGTTTTTATGCAGATAATGCAGCATCTATATGTTGGTTTCTTCAAAATTCACGTAGGTTCCTCTTTTTCAATACACCGTAAGTGTCATTGGCCAGATTGGCTTATACGCGTTTTTGACGAACACCTACAAATTATTTATAAAAAATAAAACGGGTTACTACCAATAAACCATAGTTGCAGATACGTGGCTTAACACTTAGCCTGCTATTGACGGCTGCGCTGATTATTCAAACAACTTGGCTCCAGACCAGACGCCGAGTTGTCTGGATCCAAGCTGTTTGATACTCGAAAAATAGGTTAAACAATTTTGAAGAAATTTGGATTATGTCTTAAAATTTAAGCAGACGATAATTTGAGCAGACGATATTTTTCGTAGCAGGCAACACCGACAATATATTTCCTTTCATTTAACAGTACCGAAACTTATAAAAATGATCAATGTACCGGCTTCGTTCAAATTCGTGGCCGATTCGAATGATGATTATTATGGCGTACATACAGGATCAAAAGTATCAGATACCACATGATGACCTTTAATTCCTTGTTACGCCAAATAACTAGGGCAATGATTTCACCAAATTTCAAGAGAACATAACAATGATAAGAGATCAAACAGACGAGAATGAGAATTCAGCGGACACAATTTTGGCGGTAGGAAAAGGGATGAAGCATCACTTTGTGATTCCTGAAAATTAAGGACCTAGTTGGACCACCCCCCCCCCACCCACAAATAATCAAACCAATTATTTTCGGTTCCTAATTCAGATTTAATATGATATTTCCGTAAATTTTGGAAAAGTGTACACTGCAATAAATTGCACCTTGGCGCTTTGAATTAAGATAAGTTCGTATAAAAGTAAGTCGTTCACGGAAAGAAGTCCGTCATACCGTCGGGAACAAAGTTCGACATTTGTTTTATCTTCAATGTAAACAAAACTTTAATGAACGTTTCCTCCTGTTTTTGTATTTCATGTTTTACATTAGTCTTAGATTTTCGACGGTTCAAGCGTTCTGCAAGGAATCGCGTTTGAGTAGGTGGAACCAATTCAAACGTATTAGTATACAGCCGACCTTCGTTATATCGAATCCGATTTGGTCGAATTCATGTTGTATCGTATAATGTTAGGTAGTCTGATCAGGGTCTATACCTTTTGTCTCTAAATTAAATCACTTTGAACAAAATACTTTATGGTAAAATCAGCTCGTGTAGAGTTAACCTTTTCACCGCCAAATTTAAAACTGTCGGTTGTATCTGGTTTTGGCAAGAACATTTTGACGAAGTGTGCGTTGCAAAAAACGGCGGCGTCAGATCTGGAACTTCACCTTTTGGCATTGTCGACTTAAGTCGCCGATGGCGGTGAAAGGGTTAAGGATAATTACAGCAAGTCGTGGGGTTGGCCGATTTTATAACGATAAAACTTCATATGCTATTCATATAGCCATTCACAAGAGAAGTCCAATGGAAAGAAAAAAAATATAAACAAAAAATGAAAACGTCATTTGTTAATGGTTTTGCAAATGCTTTTGAAAATCGAGAGCATTGACTCGTTCTTATGGGGTAAAATCAAATTGCCTTAAACAGGATTGCCGCTATTTAGTGTAAACGAATACGGAATGATACGTAATAAATATTTTAGAAACACAACATCGGAAAGCACATTTTACAATTAATAATTGTCTGACAAAGTGTTTTCACTCTGAGGCATTTCGCCGCCACATTTAAAAGTGTCGGTTGTAACTGGTTTTGGATAAACTATTTTAACGAAAGAAAAAAGATTTTTTTAAGATTACATATGCTTTTCCGATAGTATTCTATTCGGAATAAATATTGTTGCAAGAAAGTGAAGTCCATGATCAAATGCCACCTTCTAAGCCGGCGTCTGAACAGAGATTTTTCTTTTTTGCAATGGTGAGTTTAGTTCAAGGTGAAAAAGGTTAAATTTATTATCGACGTTTTGTTCGTTGTTCACTAAAGGGATAACTTACTATGGAAACAGCCGACGTATGTTCAATTGAGATTATTCTTACATTAAAGTACAACAGTTTTCAGACATCAGTCGGACAAGGCTATTCTTTACCGTTTTAACGCTAGCGTAACTCAAATGAAATTCACATGTTTGAACAGTGACAATTGTTTTGACATTGTTTTAAGATTTTATTACATTACCTAGAAAACGATTCGCTACTCTACATCTAACTTGGCTCCGAGCTGTAGTTTACGTCGTTATTCTGCCAATACCCCGTATCTGTCATTTCGTTAAATTGGTTGTTAAATGTTTTGTTGGAAGAAGTCGTCTGTGTTCGTAAAACAACATGTATCTGCTATTATACCCAATGGCAGTTAAGTGACTATAGCACAAATGGTTGGTGTTCTTCTAAGACCTCGGATGTGCCATTTTTGTAAAATGGCTCAAACGAGGTTTTTTGAAAAAGACCGACGTGTTGCCTATCAGTGCTAAATGATGATAAAAAATAACGTTTATCCAAAGGAAAATATTGCTAATTATTAAAATGTCAACTTTGGTATATCATATTTGTCAACGGAGGTTAAGTGTTCATCGATGAAGAAGTAAAGTTAAGGGCAAATTTGAAGTTTAAAATTAAAACTTGATTAAAAACTCAGTTTTAGGGCGTAAGTAAACGCAGATCTTGGTCTCGGACGGAATTATTTGTAGGTTACTACAAATGACAACAATTCAACTTCATAACTCAAGCACATGCGTTCTTGTAAAATCATTTGAGGTATAGCTTGCTATTAAAGACAGAGCTGTTGCATTTTATTTTACGCTTGATCTGCCGTAACAAACATAGTCCGCTGAATTATCGTTCGCGATTGGCGTGTAAATGGATTAATGATAGAGCGCAAGCATTTTCTTTAAACATGATTTATTCAAGAGCAGTGAAATATTTCATGGGAATAATAGGTCGTTCAATCTTACTTTCAGAGATACTTGTCGCAACAAGCATGAAGACGAATGGGGCAGTTATTCTTCGTTAGGAAATCGAATCAACAAAGGAATTATTCTACGATTGCTGTTGTTCACTATTATTCAAGCAGAAAAAAATCCTGACCTCACCTTGACTTATCACATTGAACGATGATTGTTAGCTAATGGGACTTTTCCAGTTGCGTATTGTGAAAAATGAGCGGAATATGTGAGTTGTTTCGTTGGTGTTGGATAATAAACGCTATTGATAATTTTTGCAATTAGTATAGACCAAGACCAGAACATACGGATAAAGTATATATATAAAGTATGAAACCGTTTAGGCTCTGATCAACTGCGCCTTTGAATGGCGGTGTCTGAGTACGAAAACTAAGTAAATTAAAGCCGGAATCGAAACCGAACCAGAACCAATTGAAGGCGAATCGAATCGTTATAACCGTCTTTGGGAGAGGATGTGGTTTATGGGTCGGTAGAATTCTCTGAAAAACCCATGAAGCGCCATAAAAAGCGCATGATGTGGTTTCTTAGAGTTTTGAACCGGTGATCATATCTAAATTAGCCGAGGTGGAGCGACTCGGAGCGCAACTGGTAAAATCGTCAACGTTATGTTTCAGGTTGTACAAATATTCAAAAACGATTCAAATGAATGTTATTAACACGGAGATTGAGGGAGAAAAAAGATTTTGACATTTGCGATACCCACTTTATCTGGAACCCTGTGCGTTCACACCGAAACAAGGATCATAATAATTTATGCGAAAATGGCAAAGTTACAATATTTTGGTATTGGTATAAACTGTTCTATATGTCTGATCTATGCGTTTTTCAGACAGATCAAACCCAGTAAAAGTGTCATTTGTCTGCATCATTTGAAACACGAATAGCACATTTACATTTCTCTGTGTTATAGTCAACACCACCAGTTGTATATATAGACGCTTCTTTATATAATACTTTTTCGTGACCCTCTCGCGGCCATGCCTCACGTTTACAACCATATTTGTTTATTTTCAGTTCATGTATACATGACAATATGAGATATATAACATATACAAATAGTACAAATTGTAACGAGGCATCTATCACATTTTCGTCACATCGATGTTTTGACTGTAAACATAATCGTGATAAATAGCAGTTGCAAAGTCGGGAGAGATAGAGTGAACACAAAGTATGAGTACTTTTAAGCGCAATACAGAAAACTGTCAGAAACGTAACAAGGCTACATAGAAAACTTTCTTCACTTTATAATAATTGTGAAAAGAGGTTTCTTTAGGCTAATGTAAAAGGAATTATTGCATACACTTACCAACAATGCAGTTTCGGATTTGATTACTTCTGACAATATTATCTGATCCACACTCGGTTTTGGAAATGCGAAATTGGTTCAAACAGAGTTAAAATAAAGAGTCTATATGATTTAAACGTATTCTCAAATCATTATACTTTGCCTTGATAAAAGTGCACACTTTTCTATACTTTACAACTTTGTATCTAAATTCATAAGGTTATTGAACAATATAGTATTTGGCCTTCTGTAGAAATGTATATCTATTAACCATTGTTGCATTGAATTTAAGGACTTACACCTTTATAAGTAATGAAACTCGACATCTATTGAGATGTTAACATTACAAAATGTACACTTGTTTGTTAACAACATCATCTATTCCAACTTTTTGTTTCAACAGGAAGTTTATTGTTTCCAAACCTGGATTCAATTACTTTGAAATTAAATTAATTAAATAACAATTAATTCCCCAACAGCTCAATTAACATTACAATTACCATGACATGGATTTTTAAATGTAGTAATCAAATTACAATTACTTTTACTTCAATTTAAAATTTGAATCCTATCTGTACATTTTTA
>JAULCE010287846.1:0-10737 GCA_032359355.1 Macoma nasuta | reverse complement strand
ACAAAACAAAATCGTATTTTTGAGGGAAAACATGCCTTCAAAAAATACATCTTTATTAAGGGAAGGAAGAAAAATGTCTATTGTTCAATATTCATAAGTTTACCAGGATGTAGAGAAAAAAAATACATATACATACATCAGAACAACTAATAAACATTTTTAAAAGAAAACAATCTATCATATTTAAAAAAATATATTGTGGGAGAAGTGTAAGAAATTATTTGTATTACTTATTTTGTGCCGGAATTAAGTTTAAATAGCTTTAGTGATTCAAAACACTAAATATTCTTAACCCCAATACCGTGTTTATTCCAAATATATTTTTACTAGGCTGTTCAGACTAAAATACATGCAATTTTCAAATAACCACATCCATATTTAAGGATTAAATATGCAGATCTTGTATTTCTATTTGGAGCATTGTAGTGTTTTATAGAATGTCTTTGGGCTGACAAGTCCTTTAAAATGTATACCCTCTTGGTTCATGCCATGTTTGACCCAACAGGGCTATGACATATAGCAATTTGTATTTTGCAATATTTAATGAAAAATAAACGGTATGCTGTGATCTGCTTTTGAATATGGTTATTTCAGGGTCTGTCAATTGTGTAACTGCTGCAAACTAATGTGTGAGGATATATTTGATTAGATCGAAAACCCCAAAATGAAGCAGTTTTACAACAGAGACTAAATCTTAGACAAAGAAATGCAAAACATGGTATTCAAACAATTTATCAATTTACAAGTACATACATCCATATCATATGACACAAATAGCAGTGTCATACATGTATTTACTATATGCATAAATTTTGAATATTTCATTTTTTTTATTTGCTATGTGTATAAAGATATAAGATTTCTTTATTAGCCTTTAAGTAATAGTGTATAGACCAACATTGATCCAACTGTTCGAGTTCATAGCAAATAGAAAATCGTACATATTGTTTTAAATATTTGTATCATGAACATCATAAAAGTAATTATATAATTTAATTTCAATTTGTTTTAAAAATCCATTGAACCTTGATTTGAATACAGAATATAAAGTATTTTGCCCATGACTTTGTACATGTCATTTTGTATGTACATTAAAATGTTAGATATGTACATGTCGACGTATATGTGTTAAGAGATGTAGGTTTATATATGAACTGTAATAAAAATAAGTTTAATTATGGAAAATACGGCCGGAAAATCACATTCGAAGCCAAATATTTTATTGCAGATTCAGCATGGGGTCAGTTTTCCACCTCATGTTAACAGTTAAGATTAATGGGAAGTTAACAACGTGTAGTCTGCTATTCAGTTGTTGGTGCAAACATATACAAGGACTCCTGCTATATTATTTTGTAAAAATCTGTTAAGACATGTGATTTTTGATAGGTCAAACTGACTGATATATGCATAAGATACATGTGGTATTAAAACGAAAGTAAATATAAATAAATGGTAAAATGACTAAATTGACAAGCTATGGATGTATTTCCACCGAAATATTTGAATCCTATATCTATTGATTTGGTTCCAGATGACCTTTTTAGGTTTTTATAAAGATATGGAAGTAACGAAAAGGAAATCGGGATTTAATTCAAATCTCTTGTGCTAAAGTGATTCCTATCTGCTGGATGTAAACACTGCTGCTTGCCGTTCAAGCCTCGTTCTGTGACAACGCTTAATATTCATGAGATAAAATGAAAGGGTTCAAAGTACATATACAAGTTTTATAGGGTATTTGGTTGACCTTTTATCAAATTTGTTTTGTTTAATTTCGGCTAGACAAGGGGCTGTTTAGCGAGTTATCATACGCATCCAAACATGGAACAATAACCAAACTATAGAGCGATGTAATAATATATAATACACTCTTTTATTCCCAGTTTAACTGACCAAATTTGATATAAACTACGTATTATCCATATTTTTCAGGGCTATTATGATTTATGTTAATCAAACCCTTGAAAAGTAGTCCAAATGAATTAGTTACTGGTTTTTAATCTGGCCAATCCCCTTTCATTGCACCATAATGCGACGTTATACGCATTTTTGAGCATTTGTAGATTCGCTTCAAAAGAAGTTAAAAGGCATTTGTCCTGGAATCGTAGGGAAACTTTTCAACTATATTAATTTCTAGCAGAATTTGTTAAGTGCAGAAATGCTGACCAATTATTACTTAAGGGAATATAAAGGAACTCATATATATTAATAGTTTATTTCTCCAGTCGATGTCTCATTTGAAGGAGTAGTGATTTCTGTATCAACATAATAAACCATCATTTTACTGATTTGCTTTACTCAAATAATAACATATTTGTTCTTTCTAGAACGACATAATTGTTTCTATACGTGATTCTAATAGCAACTGTATATGTTTGCAACCATATACCATATTTTGAATGAAAACAAACTTGCACTTAGCCTACTAGGCGTAAGCTATAATCAGGATTCAGTATTTGGGAATAAAATGTATTTGTTTGACACATGTGAATCCCAGTTGGCATGCATTTCGTCTATTATTATTGATTCGACACTCGTTTTGTAAAAGGTAACAGCACCAATACAATGCAAAGAGAAAATAAATAATCAGTGTGCTTCCTAACAACCTTTGAATATATTGAGTGGCACAACTATGTTGTTCATTTGTACTTCATAGCTACAAAAGTCTATGGTTGCTTTTTGATCTCACTCTAAATGATAATTGCATTCCGTCGCATATGGTGACGCATCATGATGTAAACTACCGTATTGCATGACCTGACTACCACTGGTTTAATGTATAAAGAGCCAGATATACTCTGGTACATGAATTTGTGAACACATACAGCCGCAGGCAATGTCTACTTAGTTACACCGGTCTACCTACGAATCAAAAGCAGCACTGTAGCGCTAACAAGGTATGTCAAGGCCGTGTTTATCAATATGCGGGATTTGTTTAATAAAAACAGAAAACATACTTTGACAAAATGCCGTATATCACTCGATTCCAACAAAAATATACGACAATCAAATATTAATCTACAGCTGATTTTGTGTTAGACAATTAAACCTTCTGAAAATAATACCAGAATGTCGACGGTAACACGATACGAACATTTCAATCTATGTTATATGGATATTATTTTTTACTATAAGCGCATCTGAAGAAAAAACACTCGGGTGTTATTTATGATGTGTAAAATATGTTCCCTTATCGAGCCGATCACAACTATATTGGTGTTGTCAACTAACTTGGACCTGGATCAGAAGCCGATTAACTCAGCGTCTGATCCGGATCCAAATTGTTTGATACTCGAGCAACAGTTTCATCAAACTTCAAAGGTATTGAGTAAGATTATGAGATCAAACTGAAAAGAAATCGATGGACCATTTCTTTAGTGGCAGGATAAGTATTGAACCCCTGCATTTGTGAAAATCTTGTTAATATAAGTTGACAATATTAATATTTATCGGTACTCCTGTTTATTGTCGGTGTTCATTAGTTACAGAAGACATAGCGAACATTTCTTTCAAATCATAACGCGTATGTATCGTTTGAATGACATTGGTGACATCCATAAACCACTTAATGCGAAAACACATATTCAGGTCAAATAAATAACTGTTATTTTGGTCAATGTAAAAACCTCACGAAAGGATAAAATGTAATTATTCTTTAAGAATCATGTAGCAAAAATGACACACCCATGAGTCGAGAATGCAATGCTTTGTTTAACTCTTTCTTTATGATGTTCGTAATTACCGCAAACATATGCATGAACCGGATATGTACGTTAAATACATACAGTCGAAACTCGTTATGTCTAAGTCGTTAGAATTGTTTTTAGATTCGAATTACCAAAATCCGACATAATAAAATAGTCATGCTTACATATCTTATGACTTTTAACTTTCTAATTGAGATACGTACAATTCGCTCTGCATTTTCCCTGCTTTAGTCGGAAATAAAAGTTGTACCGATAACATATGATTTTGTTTGATAATTTGTGGAGCCAACCATACAATTACCCACCTTCTTCCTTCAATGTAATCATTGTGCAACTAAATTGACATATCTGTAAAGTTACAATTGCATTTTATAGTGGAAAACTACATATCTGAAACTAGTTTACAATTCAATTATATGTGACACACCTTGTAGCCTGTGAAATTGTGGATCAATAATAAAATTCGCAGTCGATTGAGGATAATGCTAATCTTTCAAACAAAAGTATTGTCATCATTACTTATCGCATTAATTCCTGCTTGTTTTGACCCAAACTCAATATAAAATCTGACTAAGAAGTCCCGAAAACAGATTGTTATGAATAATGTATTTCTTTGCAAAAAGGAGTAATATAAGCAAATTATATTTGGTACACTGGCCCTCACAAGGATTGTTGCAGTTCCATCGATGTTTGTCAAAAGCCCTTTACGCTTTGACTCATGGAACTTACGTACTTTGATTTTTCTTTTCATAGTTTTTCTTAAAACACATACGTGGTTTAAGAAGAAACCAGACGACATGCATTAATAGCTTTTCTGTTTTTACTCTAAGCTTTCGGATGACAAATGGCATAATGGAAACTATAATTACACTAAAGTTGACTCACTGGCCATGCAATATAGTATGTGTCTAATTGATCTGACATGAAGGCAGCTCGTGGTGACTCTCATCAGAATGCACCAGAAACAAATATGTCAAATTCTAAACGTATTGTTTGCCACCTGTTCATTGAGCAATCAGTGTTAAAACTTCGCGCATAGTATATGTGTAAGAATACTAGTTCAAATCTCTAGCTTATAGACATTATCTAGCTATGGAAGCATACTTGGATGCAAATGAAACATATCTAGGAAAAGCATAAATGACGTTTTTGAATCGTTCTAAAATCAGCGAGGTAAATGGAGCAATTTCTCATTATGAGCAAATGAGCCATTTCCCCAAAACTGTTCAATAGTCATTTGTAATAAAAGTGTTTCAATAGAAAATCGGTTAAAATGCGAAATACAAACCATGCGAAATACAGACAGAATCAGTATAGGGTTCAATGTATGGGCAAGCTAGACGTTATGCAAAACGACTAGAAATAACAAAAAGTACCATTAGACTTGAGCATACTAGCCAAAACGACTATAAGAAATGATCACAGACATATTACATAAATGGATTTTCGCTGGTCATTTAATCGCGTATGATACTTAGTCTGGGTAAAGATTTGATAGAATACTCGTTTTCAACTGAATATGAGAAAGTTTAGTTATTTTACTACTGTACTTACTGCACAACATGAATATGGACCACGCTACGCGAAAAGGGGCACTCGGACATAGCAACTAGTATAGCGCCAGACCAGTCTCTACGTCACTGATGTGGCGGCTTATTAGGGTCTGCACTCTTTGCAATCATAGAGAGCATCAAATTCTACCTTAAAATGAATACAAATGGTAAATTTTGTTACAAGATGCTGGAATGATAGCGCTGAAAAAGAGCTGTGTCAGCGCTTTTTGTATATGTCCGAGAGCCGCTTTTCGCGTGACGACGGCCAATTATAACCATTTACAGTCGTATCTCATACCGTTAACTCGGTTAGGTCGATTTCCTGCTGAAATCGAAACCAATTCTGAACAAAAAACATGTGTGTACGCTTTGTGAGTTAATCTTGGAGCTATCGATATACCCGAAGTTCGAATTTAATTCAAGCTTAGAAACTTATTACAACGTCGACATAACGATTTTCGACATTGGCAAATTTAAATTCTTCCTTATTGTTTATATTCCAAGCACGCAGTGATATGACGCAAGGGTCATTCATGAAGTAATTTAACCCAATGTTTTCGTAAATGTTGTTTTATCAATAATAACAAAATAGCATTGCAAATATTAATGAGATATCGGGGAAACAAATGATTGTGATTTAGGTTTAACAGTACTGTCTAAGCTAGCGATGGTGAAACAGCCTCGTAAATTACAATTAAAGGCGATCGTTATTCGTCGTGTGTTTATGTGCATTCAACGCGTTTTACAAACTAGAGTTTACCGCTCCTCTTTGAAATGAAATCAGAGTGTCGGAAGGTTAAGACCCGCAATACGTATCAGTTTTCAAACGGTATGCTAAGACGTTATTGATTCCGACAACACATAATAACTCAAAAGTGGGCAAAGGGTCAATAGAAGCGCTGCTTCGATGTAATGACAATCACGACATAATAAAACGTTTCGAGATGTAAGTTTATCAAATAATTGTCTTCGAAGTTACTCGATCTCTTGTGCTGCATATTGCAATTTTAGATTCTAATTTTGTTTTAACCCTCTCCTCCAAAAACTCTTTTTAGACTCATCCACATTACAATAATATGATAACATCACTACTACTACTACTACTACTACTACTACTACTACTTCTACTACTGCTACTACTACCACTAGTAATAATAATAATTATAATAATAAAAAATATAATTATAATAACACAATCTTCATTTCAAGGTTACATTTTAAGATAAACACAGATTTACAGGAAGAAAAACCAACCTTATTTTAAAATGGCCTTCAAAACACACACAAACACACAAGGACACACGTACGCAAGCACGCGTGTTCGCGTACGTACACGTACACGCAAAGGCACGCACGAGCACGCACGTTCAAACTCACTATGATAAAAGAAAATAAAATATCAAGCAAAAGGAAAATATGTTTTTACATTGTATTTGAATCAATTGTAGAGAATGGAGCATTTGCTTGTAATGGCGAATACTTCATATTCTACAATGTTTTCTTTGACCATCAGCTACAGTGGCGTTAAGGTAAGGTTTATCAACATTACCGAATTAAGAGATAACGAGGTTCTATCAATGTTGTTATTGGTGCTTGATACTGTGCATTTGCATATAACAAAGATATTGATGTTCATATAGACTCATTTTAGTAAGCGCAGTTTTATCAATCTCAATAAGGTTTTTGCAAAACATGTCACTATGTTTGCAACACATGTATGTAATTGATGAGACAACTATTCACGATACGTTATGAATCTTAAGTAAGTTACACAATGTCGCCGATACGTGATCAATCTGAAGTTCACATTGTAGGTGTTCTGTGACAGAATGAACCACGGCTAGACAAAGAAAATATCACGACAACCTTTGTCTTTGAATACACATATGTGAATATCTTGGAAGAACCATAATTTCTGGATTAACAGCGATATGGAAAGTTATAAACGATAAAAAGGAGATTGAGCCATATTTGATTCCCAAGGAGACTAGTTTTTTTATGGTGCTGCGAAACATTAATTTGATCTAAGCCATTAACATACCGGCTGTGCTTATAAACATATAATTTTATGCTATTAATCGCTTTGAAAACATGTTTTTCTTAATACGAGCACATATCCATTTCCTACTAAGATTTGAGACATAGAAGGGGGCATATCATGTCTCTTTGGAGTAAAGAGTCAAATAAACATTATCAATAGATCTGGATAAGACGTATATTGACTCGAGTATTAGGATAAGGGTTTAGTTTCAAGGCACATTGTTCGTGAAGTAACATTGACACTTAGCTAAAACTGTTAGTAGTCATGCATGTCGAGCATTCGGACAGGGATACCGTTTATTTATACTGTACGTCTGATTGGGGTGATGATGGGATAAGACTGATGTCGGGCGCCCTAAACCGATTTAAACCCCCAGTGGTGTGATTGCCATTGACCGTTCCAAGGCTATACTACTGTCTTCGTCCTAGATTTATGTCTGTGTTACGTCATTGTGTGTCTTCCATATGTTGCGAATGTTTAGGCTCACGCGTGAGTGTGAGTGCGGGTGTGAGTATGTTGAAAAAATATGTGTTTCTTTGCTGTTTGGAAGGCTGTTTGTTTTGTATGTGGTATGTCTTGCAAGAATTTCTTATTTTCATTGTGTTGCAAACGTTTAGGATGCTCGATTTAGCTATATATTTGCCTGTGTAATATCGTGAGATGTCTGACGACGGTAACACGATCCGAGGGATCAGTTGGATACGTCCAAAGGTGACCCGGATCCTCATTTTTTCATCGAAACGAAGCTATTGATTTATTAACCGCATTCGCTTTCGACAAGGACACTTTACGACAGTTCACCGACCGTGTGTACCAAAGTAGAAAATATGAACATGTAATTGTATATTCATGTGTGCGTAAAACACATAATTAAAACAGAATTATACACGTGCAGTTTCATCTTAGGTTAATGACATATTTCAAAAGAAGTTGTGACACGATCGTTTTAGGCAAAGTATTCGGTATATAGTGTGCCAAAGGTAATTGGGCATCTAGTTGTCTATATGGCACCACCGTGCAATTTTTACGACACGAAAAAAACGTGCACGGTTTGTGATAAAAGCTGTTAAGCAATATTCAATTTTCTATTGAAAGCAAATATACAACTATGGACAAACAGAGCAATCGCGTTACCTTTTATAGCAAAGGTCGCCTAGTGCTTAGCGATGATTTAAGTGATTTTAAGTGACTTATTTGCGTTCTTGTTACGCAACCCAAAATGCCACATTGACGTGAATTAGATGATCAATGACATTTGCAAATTCTGAATGCAACAAAGAGTTATTTTTATATAGGTTGTTTTGGTTTTGAATTACAAATATGCATATGCTGGCATAACATTTGTTGTCATGAATTCACATTGTGGAATAAAAGTAACAAAAGGTTTTTTAGCAACCTTAGCATTTTTTGCGCGATTTTTGTAGCTTATATTCCTAAGATGATTTCAATATTATTCAAAAGTGTTATTTTTCATTTGTCTAGATATTTGTCCTTTTCACAGGATTGTTTACTCTTGGATTTAAGTTTATATATAACTAGAGAAAAAAAGGGTTAAAACATTTTGGAAACACCAAGTTTATTAAGTATTTCGGTATTTTATTTCGTTAAAATATTTGATCTTTGACCAGTTATACCAAGAAGTTTTAAAATTGGCGGCGCAAGTGTTAATGAATATTCTTTTTCGCTCCCCCTCTGAACACCATAAAAAAGAAAATACAAACAGCTTGACCCCACATCACACGTTAAGTAATTCATTTCTAGATTTGGATCCAAAATGTTCATTCCGTCGATAATCTTTCAATAAGCAAATCATACAAAATGGAATTTTAGGAAATGGGCAGTTAAATAATTGTATAATAAATGTTTAAATCTAGAAATAAAATATTGAATATTGCTTAAACACTTTGTGGAAAACAAATATCATATTTTCTCTTTCCGTGTTCAATGGGTGATTATATCGTCTATAATCAGACCATATGCTGAAACCTTATCTATGTTAATTCCAAGTTAATTGTGTTGTAACTGGTAACTCAGCGTTTCCTATTACAAAGCCACTTTCAAAGGTTTCTTTAAATCATATTAGCGTGTTTGGACAATTCAGTTAATCAGACAGTCGGCTGACATGTTTATACCCTGATATTATCTTAATTGAATATACAATGCCAAGCTTGTCACACCTTTACTTTTGTCTCATTTAAGCGGTTGCCTGGGGATGAATGAGAACCAGGTGACAAGTTTTATGGGGCTTCAGTAGACCCCGGACATTGGGTTACTATCTTTGGGCTAAGTCAGATCTCTGGCGTATTCAGGAATTCCTAACTAAACTAATTCGTATTTACAAATTTCATAATTTGCATTTGGACTTTAATTTCTTTGTGTGGAATACCACTGGTATTATTATCATATTTGATAACCAGGGAAATAAATTAAAACTACGTTAAATCTCGACGGCGTCTACATTGTTTAACTCCCGACGATTTCATCTCTACTACCTCTGACAGCGGGGGATAATATTCCACACCACACGGTGGTGTTGATAATTCCATAACCATGTGCATTTTATTGTAATGACCCAAACATTAGTTGAATAAAATCAGATTGAAAATGTTGTCTGCTTAAATTTTTCATGTGACTTGCGACACTAATGGTAGTCTGTAGACAGTTTGACATACAAATTACATACAGTATAGATCGAAATGAAGAACTTAGGCATCTCACATTGTTGACACTTTTTACAGTTTAAAAAGAACATGGCATAAATTTACTTCAGAATTGTAGCAGACAAAAGGTTATGTCGACAATGTATTCAGATGCATATGAACAAATAAATAATACAGTTAATAATCACCCTTTTCGCCACAAGCTTATTCTACAAGACTCCAAATAAAGGAGAGAACCTGGTGAGAAAATAATGTACCTATTCTATTTTCGAATTGTATTGAAATTATTTTATGAAATTGGGCATTTGCTCGCATCGAAAAACTGCTCCAATTCTTATAATATCTTTAATAGCCCCAAGTAACCGTCTTGAAGTTATTCTGGAAAATGAAACGTTTGCTCATTATGAGCAAATGCTCCATTTCCCACACTGATACAGATGTATTTTTCTTCAGTGGCATCATAATGCGTCTATATAAGTTGAAATGTGAAAATTATGACTTACAATGAGATAGAAATAATTGGAGAGACACCCTGTTATAGATTAAAATAAACTCACCTTTTCTTATAAAGACTGTTGTCTTGCCATCATGATAATTCCATACATGTGTACGTTGTTAATATTTTTCAAAGGATTATTTAGCCAAACCGATACACTTTTAAAGAAACAAGCACTTCACCAATGTTATATTGTTTGATAAGAATATGGTGTGGAATTCAGTGTTTGCATGATTGATTTTTTACCATTCTCATACAAGTTTTTTAATAGAGAAATAACGTG
>JAULCE010287735.1:0-10737 GCA_032359355.1 Macoma nasuta | reverse complement strand
CGAGTAACTCGGCGTCTGATCTGGATCCAAGCTGTTTGACACTCAGACAATAGGTTCACTAAATTTTAAGAAAATCGAAAGATATTTAATAATGAAGCAGACGACATTTTCAGCAGACGACAATTTTCGTAGCAGGCGAAGGGTGAACGATATACGTGTATCTTTTGTATAGCTTCATTAAACATGCTATACACATTGGAAATTTCTTCATGTACATAACTAGTATCAAGTCATGTTGGCGTGTCTTTCTTTCCCCTCTTTCAATTTCGTCCTTGGAATATAAAAATGATGGCGATTTAATTAATTTAATCTTAATATTATCATTTTTTAAAAGCAAAATAGTTCAACTTCATGCCAGCCTAGCGTTTAATGTAGTAGCATGTCAAATATCCTTTGAACCAGTGATTTGATGTGTGATCTGAAATTTTGCTATGAAAGTTACTGAAGTTTTACACTAATAATTATTATGTTTCATGTTTTGCCAGTTTTCAACCCTTTCTACCACAGAAACGGTAGAAATTTATATGAAATTAATGCCGGAGATGCCATTAGTATGTATTCAAGTGACCAGTCATAGTCAGTTTTGTAAAAGCTCATTTGAAAACGCATACATGTCTAGCTGAGCTGTACAATGTAGCATATATAAAAACCCACTTGGTATGTCGCGTACTTTTGTTGATCTGTTGGTCTGTTTATCGTTTAAGCGGGCGGACGATCCTTATTCAGTTCCGTTCTTTAACTGTCAAAACTGATTGACAGTTTGTTTTGTTTTTGTAAATATGCTTGCGGATACCAGGCGTGTTTGATCCGTGCCAATGTGAACAAGGTAATATCCTTACCACAGGTCAAATTTAAGTCTGTTCTATAACGTCTAAACTTATTGACTAGTTTTCAATTAATAATACATACGAGTTCACCAAAACAAGTCATTGGGTCGCATGCAACACGTACAACTTTATTACAATGACTAAGGGCACTATAACATGTTTAGTTCCTGTCTATATATACTTAACGCATTAATGTATTATCAAATAAAATTGCAAACACGTTCACCGTGACAGCCAGACAACTGGTCTTGTGTAATTACCAATATCTCTTTGTAACACTTTTTACTTTATTTTTGGTCAGTTTTGTTTGGGTAAAGTTCGTTTCTGCTTTATCACTTTTTATGCCCCCACCACTAAAAGAGGTAGGGGGGCATATAGATTTAGATTTGCCTTTGTCCGTCTGTCCGTTCGTACGTCCGTCCGCCCGTCCCGAAAAGTTTGTGTCGCGCATAACTCAAAAAGCGTTTGTACTACAGACTTGAAACTTTATGCACCTGGGTATTTTCATCCACCCGAAATTAATATTTATGTAGTTATGGGCTTTTAATTTGTGAAAATATGGCATTTTTTTGACAAAGCGGAAGTGGGGGCATCTGTGTCCTAAACATTTTCTAGTTTAATATAACTCAAAGGTTTAACATTATAAGACAACGTGTCAAGTGCAATACATATGCATGATGTCAAACGTCTATGTGTCAAGCACATGTTTATTTCAGAAAAAAATCAAGATCAAATTTTCATTTAACGGTCGACAGATTCTTTGATTATTTATCTGCTATTTTACAATGACTAGCCATACATTTAATACTGTGTTAACACCACTGCCTCTTTTCTTGAAGGTCAATGTATCAATAGAATCATAGGCCAAAGTAATGTATGTTCCATTGTATGACCTCTATTTTCAGATACGTTTTACAAATGTGTTCTCTAACACCGTCTTCACAATGACAACATCATTTTCACGGCAATATGTTTTTGAGGGGCGTGCAAGTACACTAAGTCATTTGATTTAATATCAAATAGACATGGTTAATTATTTTCACCACCATATACCTTCTTTGATGAATTCACATATATGCTAACTACGACAAGACAAAGGGTCGCATGCAGGACTAATGCCTCTACAATCGTTTTAGGTCAAATTAACTTCTCTCTATAATAAAACATCTAAACTCAGATATTGTATAATATTTCTATACAGATGCTCGCCAGAACCAGGCAATGTGACGCACTTAAGACCAACAACCAAGGTTAAGAAACAAAGGTCGCAATGACTCATTTTCCCTCCATTTTGAACAACAAACTAGACAGTTTTTCAAATACTTTCAAACACATATTCCCCATGACAAGAAGATTCGACGTTTATATATAACCAAGGTCCCTAGTATCAAGGTTAAAGTCACAATGTCAGGTCAAACTTTAATGTAGGGCAAACCTGTACATTTACTTAACATCTTAGAAAGGTTGACGCTGGGGTATGAGCTATATTAAGTGCTAGCTGGAAGAGAACATGCTTTATTCGAATCGATGACTTTACCGATCTAGTAGAAAGGCTTAAAATTCTTAAATGTGTTTTATGTGAAGGGTTCATGTTATGAGTAATATACCATCTAAACTATTGAAACCCCTAATCAGACTCTGTTTAGCTAGTAAGATGTAAACCAGAACACTTATATTGAAAATAAAATACTGTAATGAATTATGTAATTATCCTTTTAACGAAAAGAGCACTCGATTCAACACCAATCAATATAAATATTCGATAATAAAACTATGTGTTTAGAAACATACAGATAAAATGTACACTATACGTATAAACATTTACAATATCCATGTACACGAAGAAAGAGAACCTTAAATGTACATAGTTTTTAATAATAATAGCAGCTACAGTAGAACAAACATTCACATGTTTCCTTTAAGAAGCAAACTCTTTATTTGAGATTTTCTATGAATCAATGTTATTCCAATGAGTCAAATTTGATTTATATTGTTTGACGGTCATTGATTTGGCATGCCTAAAACAAGTACATTACTAAGTCATGATCTAGCCTACCATTGGAATGACACCTAATCACGCTATCTACAGCGGCATGTAGGCAAACTGTATCAAAGAGTATTTGCGGTCGATATCTTTACTCTAACATAGGACTTACCATATCAATGAAAGCGTATGATTTATGATCAGCTGACGGTCACTTATCTGATTGCTACAACTATAGCCATATTAGATAACAAAGACTAAGCAAACAGTTAAATTTATTTCACGATTACATGAACCGTTGGCTGGAAATCGTAACAGCACCTGAGTGTATTCGTTAAATTGCAATTGAAAGGCGTATTTGTCCCAAAGTTCATGTAATGAAAATCTACTATAAGACCGTTTTATACATGTATTCTTTGAAACCTAAATAACCGCATTCAGTTGTAAATGAATTTACCATGCTTTATAGTTGCTCATCGACCAGCTCAAAATAAGTTGCTTGCGAATTGCAATAGTTATAACAAAGTAAGAGAAATCTCATAACAATCGCAACGTTACTATAACTAATGTTCACGAACTTTATATAGACGCTTAAGAATTGCATAGCCTTTGCATTCTATTTTATATTTTCGGCAGGAGATGTCACTTAAGCGAGTCTGCCCGTCTGTTTCACTACCCATCAATTCATATATCAACTTGAAAGGAATAATAGAAGCACTACCACATCACAGTGATACCATATAATAACTATGAAAACGCAATACAAAAGAAACCAATAGCCGCGTTTTGTTTTTGTTGTATTTGTCCTTATCCAATTGATTATTCGTTATTTGAAAAGTCAATATACACTTCATTGACAACGTGAATGTACTAACTGATCTTTGTTAATGTCATATGTGCAGCAATTAGTCAGATCATTGTCGTTTTAGTTGCAATTGCTATTGCTATATACATAAATACGTATCATAATGTTCCTTGTGTTCCTAATCAAAGCTGTTTGACACTCAGGCAACAGTTTCACCAAATTTTAAGAAAATAAAGCACTTTTCAACAATCAAGAAGACGAGAATTTCAGCAGACGAGAATTTCAGCAGACGAGAATTTCGGGGTCAGGATATGGGTTTATTAAGTATTGAAGAGTTTATCACACACTGCATCTTAAAAGATATAGCGCGAGTATATATCGGTTACAAGGTGGAAGCACCTGACAAGGTAAAACACTTCCCGACTACTTATATAAACCCATTCACTGCCGGAAGCTATGATACGAATGCGCAATATTTCGTCTGCTTCATTTTACTCAATTTATTTGCAAATATATTGGCCGAGTGTCAAAAAGCTTGGATCCGGATGCGAATACGTAGTTATAATTTTCCTTAAACGACCTTCATACAGATCGTAGTATAAATAAGTGATAAAGAATACAATATCAAATAAAACTGGCAATAACATTGAGAACGTAAAGAGATTCCAAAATATTAGAGTTAATTAAAATTGATTTGTTCTAACTTAAACTAATCATGCATCCACGTTGGTGTTAAAAAGACATATACTCTCTCGTCTGTTAAAGTATAAACTTGCCAAGTATTTTGGTGACACTCATGTCGAAATGACTGACCAATTGTGTCTGGAATAACGTCTAGTCAGAAAGGTGTGTTTGTGGTGTGAGTGCGACTAAGTGTATTTCGAGAGCGACGTCTACTTACGTTGTTTCTTGGTTACAGTCAATTCGGAGTGATGTTAAACTTGAGCCATTCATATGCAGTCTACTATTTCATGCGTGTTTTCCCTCAACAATCAGCGCTGGGATCTAATTCGTTAAGTAGTAAAATCTATTTACAGATACTGACCCACCGACCATAGTCATGACTTTTAAAAGAATAATCGATAGCATGACCTTATACAACAAGAAGCGTGCTCCTGTGAACACTACTGGCTGTCTCATATTCAATTCCTCTCGCACAAAGGTTTAGTTCAATTATGGCATAGCCAGATGCTTCAGAACGGGTTGCTATCATTGAGTAAGCTTTGTCCGATAGAAATAAACAAATATCTACTTTAATCATGTCATAACCAGACGCTTTAGAACGGCTTGCTATCGCGAAGTAAGGTTTGTTCGATACATTCAAAATGAATACATATACGAAGCTTACAAGGATTTAACATGTGACAGATAGCAATTAATGCTTAAGTAAATGAATTGATGTTTTGAAAGGTGAGGTTTCAAACAAAGATAATTAAAGGGACTACTCTCTCTCTCTCTCTCTCTCTCTCTCTCTCTCTCTTCCAATAGTTTTAAATCAGTTTACGAACATGTAGATTATTTCATGTACCGTCAAATCTGTATCAAGAAGCCCCACGAAAATGGTGCATATGTAGTATTTAAGACAGGTGGTCTCAAAATGTAGAATGAAATTTATGCAAAAATTCTCCAAAAAGCTTTCTGTATTACTCTCGCTCTACATTGAACGTCTACCTGTCACCAATAATTGCTATAATGCCTTTTGTGAAGGCTGCTTAAGACAGGTTTTAATATGTAAAGTTGCTGGTGTAATTTAAAAGTCTAGCAGCGAGTATTGGTGAAAATAAATTGTTTCATGTTGACACAAAGTTATACCCAGGAGCGTAATTAGGATTGAGCAAAAACTGATTGTGATTGAAATGTTTAGGCTTCATATTGATAGTAATAATCTGTTCATTAAAATGCAAGATAAAATTGCAATTGTGTGTTCGATTTTTAAGAAAGAAGCACAAAGACTGTCCAGTCTAATGGTTCAAAGAAAACCTCTTCTCGTATAGATGTTTGCACACTCTTGTAAACTTAAGTGTTAACTCCGACCTCCACAGAAGCGCCAAATGGCACACTGGTTTTCTATTGAAAAAATTGCATTTGCTCGTAATCATCAAATGCTACATTTCATACAATCATTTCAATTCAATTAAAATGAATGCATTTTTCTTTTTTATATTTCATATTTTTGATAGTGTTCTTTTCTCGTGGATGAATTAAAACAAAGAACGTAAGGAAAAGTGGTTACAGCTTTTGTCACAATATTAAGGCGTCAGTTCCGGTTCTTTTTTACTTTTGAAAAAATGTTTCTATAAAGATGTGTAATAAATATTTTTTTGTTCTGCATCTGGCTTACCAAAACGACGACATTTAAAGTCAAATGCGATATTTTGAAGTCTCTTATACTAAAGAATAAGTTTGATAATGTTTTGATTGAGAAACAAGATAAGAATTGACAGCTAAATAGACTGTCAGCTATCTCCTCGTGGTTTACTCGTACAAAATGTTACAAAATTGTAAAGACATGAAAAAGCGTATACATAAGCCATTGAACGATTTGCAGATGTTTCAAAAAGTGCAGAACTAATCTGATTATGATGTTAATTTGTTCTGCGTGGAAGAGGTTAAAATATTGTTGACCCGGTGAGTAGAATGCAGTAAAGACCCTATTCACACACAATTCCGAAGACGTCATAACTTGGACTATAGTTCTACGATATGTATAACTTTCGCTGATTTAAGATACGCACTTATTAGTCATAGTTAACTTACACTTTACGAGACATAGCTACAGAAATGTGTTCGCAGCTGGTACTTTGCAGTACAATAATCCTATGTGCCATAGTCACGAACTGCTTGCTGTATACTTAAAAAGTAATTTAATGCATAAAACCCTTTTGTGTCGAATATGGCTAAACGCACTGATTGAAACTAGATGTTTCCACCAATCCCTTCAGTTACTCATGTGTACAAATATCACTTGAAGAATGAGACACACATTAAACAAGACAAATATAGATACCACAAGTTCTTGGAGGGTTATTTGATGTCCCTATTCTGGCACCATCTTTTCCTGACAAACCACTTATAAGAGACAGTTATGTCTCTTATAGTACTTACCACGCAATTAACAATTTATAAGCATCACACATGTTCAAATGCTATTTATTTTAAATTTTGTTTTGTTTATACGAAGTAAAACTTACATTTAAACAGCGAGAGAAATTTTTTTTATTTTAATGACACGTGAATGACAAAACATTAGACCTGTAAAACATATATACAGTCCTATAAGACCGGTGCATATTTTAACCATGTCGTTTCTAAACTCTTCAAGTTCCATTCTATAACGCTTGAATACCAATATACATGATGACCATTTACGTAAGTCGATAGTCATTAGCAGACCAATCATTTTCTTTTATAAGTACGGATTAACCATTTACTCCATACAATGACGTACTGGGGCCGTATTCAACAAGCTTCTAAGGAAAATCTCAGACTTAAGTGAAAATTTCAAATGCATATTTCCAATTCATTTTCAATTATACTTCAATGAAACTTTGCATGCTTATGAAAAACGTAGTGTTTTATAAGCATGCAAAGTTTCATTAAAGTATTGTGGGTAAAAAAGAGAACTCTGCATTTGAAATTTCCACTTAAGTCTGAGATTTTCCTTAGGAGCTTTATAGATACGTCCCCTGACGTATCTGTAGCAGATGGCTTTTGAACTGATTGTAGGAAAAGGAGCATTTTCTCGTTATGAGCAACATCTCCAACAAAGAAGTTAATACAATTCAAAGATTGCATTTTTTCACCAATACTTTCATATTTTTTATCATGTTAATTCCTGGTGAATTAGTCTTAAAATATTTTGTGGAGGAAACGGTATACCCTTTACGCCATAGAAAGGTTTTTGGCACTTATAGAGAAGATGACTACTGAAGACAGTGTGAGAAATGGAGCATGTTCACCTGACGGGCAATTTTTCAGAGCAGTTAAAACTGGGACTATTCTTAATATAGCATTGGGATAAAAGGGTTAAAGTGTTCATTGTTCATCAACTTTCAAAAGATTATTTTTTCTCATAATGCGACGTGCTATAATTTACGATAATACACATGAACTTATTCACGGAAAACACTGCTTCTTAATTCAGTCTCAATAGCACAGTCTGTTTTAAGTGTGTATGCATTGCAAACATCTTTAGTTACGTGACTTATACTATTACGAAAAGTAATTAATATCGGGGTTTCGTATTGGTATACGTGTGTGTCTAATGTTTGTTAATTATTCAGTAATCATATGCAAATTTGATTTATCTTTACCACCCAAACCAGTGGATTCTAATTTCCCTACTGACATGGGGTCAATCAACTCTTCATAGGTTGCATGCACGAGTAACTTCTTATCACCGTGGTTATTTCAATCATGCACTTTCCACAAAACGCAATAATAATAGTAATTATCGTGGCCCTTCAGAATATTGTAGACACCACATAAAGACGCTCTCTATGA
The DNA here is from genome assembly GCA_032359355.1 of Macoma nasuta. Classification (NCBI taxonomy): domain Eukaryota; kingdom Metazoa; phylum Mollusca; class Bivalvia; order Cardiida; family Tellinidae; genus Macoma; species Macoma nasuta. Next base: position 2,618 of record JAULCE010287735.1, on the reverse strand, counting down.
GAACTATGTATTTATTCATCGGAAGAAAAGTCGATTATCATTTACTAAAATATGTCTTATGAACGAAATTGATAAAGCAAACACTAATGGTACTGATTTTGGCATCTGGTCCGTCTGACATGATGTTGATTTATGTGTTGAAAGTGTGGATTATTGATCGGCAGGAGGTAATGCTATATCACATCTACACTATAAATCAAAACAATTTGGTTGTATAGTTCAGATGCAATATATATTGACAACAATTGCCTTTGCTCAATTCTAAAGACAATCCGCTTGAATAAAATCAAGAAACTACTTAAAATGCACGTGCTATACACGCTCAACAGTTGATTGTGTCACAGCTCTGCTTTTTGTGTTCTGGCATCTTTGGGCTGTAATAAAACTTGATGTCCATCTATATGTATGAGTATTATGCAGAAATCAAACAGTGCAATATTTCTTGCTTTAATTGATTTATAGTGTTTTTTGTAACTGATGCTGCCTAGCTTTTTTATTTTAAACATTGGGATTAGTCCCTTTGAGACAACAAATACGGGTAGATCATATGTGGCAACTTAGTGTTCTATCCGTTTACTTTTGTCTGCCAGTCAATTATGGATTGTATTTCATATACAGTCAAAATTTCAGACCGTTGGCATTTTAATAAATTGAGAAATCTGAAATCTAACTTTTGAGATTCAGTAAGATCTCAACTTAATTTTTTAACAGAACAGAGCATGGTCTTTATAATTAAGCTTAATGTGATTTTGACAAGTGACTTGTACGACTTTAAAGAACATGAACGATTAAACTACAACAGGTTAGTGCAAACATATACAATACACCAGTATAAGTTGGCATGGACTGTTAATACACGTCAGTGGCCGTTGCGGGATATCAATTATTTATCCTGTTGATTAGGTTCTTGTCGAATTTGAACTATGCGTTATGTTATTGCCATTTCATTTGATAGCCAATTGGTGAGAGTTTCTTGCTCCGTTTGCAAATACTATCCTGTCCAAACTTGCACTATGCCTGTATATCGTTTAACCATTAGGTCAACAGCCTCTGAAAAAAACTAATTTAAGTTCAAACTGCACTCTAGCATCTCAAGTGTGCCTTCGATAATCTCGAAAATGCCTTTATATAACGTGTATAAATTAATACAGTTCTACATTCTCATGTTCAACGAAGTATTTTTTGTCAATACCTTGTGCTTACGTGCCGTAGTAATTATATCTATAAGAGATACGACAATATATGACTTTATTCCGGTGGAGGCCTAAACTGAAGGTATTCTACTCGGCCATAATAACATTAAACTAATATCACCAAAGTTGCCTACTCAATATTGCGTCACTATTTAAACTAGGAATCTAGCAGCTTTAAATTTATATCGTTTTTTCATGGACAATTACTCTTTACTTGTTAAAGTATTTAATTTGTTTTAATATATCGAAGCAAAACATAATTTGCCTTATTTATTTCGCAAACGACAGTAAAACATCGTAATCTTGAATTTCCGGTGTAAAGTCATTCGGTGTCAATGTATCCATAATGCACAACTTGCAAACAGTGCTATTCAAGATCAGACTTTGCTAATATTTAAGGCAGCGTCTGATCTTTGGCTCACTGTTTGTCACATAATTTAGTTAAATATGATGGAGAACGAGAAAACCATAAATTTAACTTATTTGCCTCAATCGTGTTGCAGTCGACAATGTTAAATTTACACACAACTATTGCCATCCAACTTGGCGACTTTTCATGTTTCAAACTTTTTTTTTTCAGAGGCTAATTTTCAAAACAGATATTATCACAGAGTTTTGTAATTTAGAAATTGCTATAGACAGCTTTCAGTGTACACAATTATAATTTCATTGATCTGTTAGCGTTTGAGGTATTGCATCATTAACTTTATGTATTGTGATTTAGCGTGTTAACTTACTATTTAGATAAAACGAAAATACAATGCAGTCTGTAAATATGTTTAGAAAGTGTGAATAAAGTTAAAATGTGTATTGTTTCTTTTTACACTTAGTATCTCTTTGTCACGACATAATTATCTCGTGGCTGTGACTCGGTATCTTGTGAACACGACAGGGAATATCTTGACCTTTGACTTACTACCCCGTAGTCATGTATTACTATTTCTCGACCACGACATAATTACCCCGTTGCCACGACATCATTCTCGTACCCACCATTTAGTATCTTGCTACTGTCTTGCGGCTGAGTATCTCGTTGCCAAAACTAAGTACATCGTAGCCATGACATAATAATATTGGCCACGACATTAATAGCCAATTAGAAGAACTCTTTATATACTAGCGGAATGAAGTTACTGTGTAGGTTGATAAAACCATAGTTCAAGACTCTCAACGATGACATGACTAGATTTGATTGCGCCTGGGGCTGTATTAACAAAGTGTCTTAGTAAAATCTTAAACTTAAGTGAAAAATTCAACAAATACTTCAATGAAACTTTGCATGCTTGTGAAAAACGTCGTTTTTCACAAGCATGCAAAGTTTCATTGCAATGTAATTGAAAATAAATTGGAAATCTGCATTTTAAATTTTCACTTAAGTTTAGGATTTTACTAAGACGCTTTGTAAATACGGTCCCAGCTGATAAA
>JAULCE010287734.1:0-18065 GCA_032359355.1 Macoma nasuta | reverse complement strand
GTAGGCTAATGCAAAGTGCATACGGAATGAATGGGAGACTGATGTCACTTACGGGGGATATTCCGGTATATTGCCGTCAAATTAAACCGTTAATTGTGTAAACTCTGATCAGCCTGCTCATTCAGAAGCAGTCAGAATACTGGGTATCCACTATTTGCCAAGGAGCAAAGGTTTTAATGCTTAGCTATTAATACCTTATATGGAGAATCATATCATGAATGAATGTCCAACAGCTTAAATTCAGATCAGATACTTTGCGTCTTGGTATCTTATCTGGAACCGATCTGTTTCATTATTATTAACATTTGTATGAAAAATGAAAGTACGCACGTTACAAAAACTTTTGATTCTGAACAGATACCAGTCCTGCTGGACATCTGATCAGGAAACAAAGCGTTACAAAACTCTCAAGTGAATTAGGCGTTGTACATGCAAGACCACTGGGGATTAAAACAGTACTCACTGTATTAACAATGTACGAAGTCACAGCACGTGTACTATGTATATACCCACAATGAGAAAGTAGGCATTATATGTAAATCTCTTTCAGGACCAGTCTACTATGAAAATACCCACACTAAGAAAGTAAATTATATGTTAATCTCTTTCAAGACCAGTCTGAGCTATAACAGAGGAATCTGATCGGTCATTGCATTGAACAATTTAAGATAAAAAATAATGAAGTTGTGTAACAAAGGATTAGTAATTGTGATCAGCCATGTGGATGTATTTTATTACACCTATAAACCATAGGGTTTATGTCATATCATATTAATGTAAACAACTTGTTGCTTATTAAACAATGTTAGAACTATGACATGGAACCACCCGAAATGAAAACCTTGAACATACATTTTGCCTTTTGCAGAATAATTCTTTTTTGAATATTAAGACAATTCATTTGCTCCATTGCATCCGATACAGATGTGTAATTTTTACCAAAGATACTTTTACAAACTCGCTTCTGTAAACTACATAGTTTATAGAGATTAGTGGGTTCCGCCCGCCCCTGTCGGCCATTTTTTTTTAATCACATCACAATTCCTTGAACAACTTTGATAGAGTCACCCACGGATTATATCTGTGATTTTTTATGCAATCAGACCAGGAGTTTTGAAGATGATGTTTACAGTTTCGTATAAAGCCATACAAGGAAAACTGAGCCCGCTCCTGGCGGCCATGTTTTTTCGACATATCATTCCTCGAACAACTTTGGTAGAGGTCCACCCAAGGATCAGTTCTGTGAAATTTATTTTAAATTGAACCAGTATAGTTTTGCCGAAGAAGATTTTCAAAGTTTTCTATATAGCCATATAAGGAAAACTGGCTCCATCCCTGGCGGCAATGGTTTTTAACATATCGTCTTTGGTAGAGGTCCATCCAAGGATCATTTCTCTGAAGTTAATATGCAATTTGGCTAGTATGTTTGGAAAAGAAGATTTTCAAGTTTTTTAGCTATATAAAGAAATCTGGCCCTGCCCCTAGTGGCCATATTATTTTCCCTATCATATAACTATGGCAGAGGTCAACCCAATGTTCATTTCTGTGAAATTATTTTGAAAATGACGATAAAGCCGCCAGTAAAATGTCTTTAAATTCAAACCAGCGATCAACAGACAAAAATATGATCAAAGGGCCATAGCTCTTTGAGATATTATCTGATCGGAACACCATAAGCACATTTACTCATTTGCTGTCATTGTCCACAAATGATGGCATTGTACATCGCAGTCCCATATAAGCTAGACCGCCGAGACGACTGACAAGGGACTGTACTGTTTGGCATAACACTTGGAGCCAAATTAGTAGAAACCTCAATCGATACTCAGTCTGCCGCATCGTCCAGACGTCAAGCATCCACTGACGAAAATGACAATCGCGGCTTTTCCATTATCCGGAAACCCTTACAAAGGCAGGGACTACCAGAGCACGCTAGAGACATTATCATTAAATCTTGAAGATCAGGCACGCGTAAACAGTACCAAACTTATCTCGACAAATGGCTTATTTTCTGTGAGGGGAAAGAAAATCCCCTTAAACCAAGTGTCTCTACGGTTGTGGCATTTTTAACCAGTCTGTACAAGAATGGCTTGGGTTATTCAGCGGCAGGCACTGCGAGATCAGCTGTGAGCACGTTTTGTAAGCCTAACAGGTGGTGTTGATATACACAGGAGCGGTATATTTTCAAGATTTATGAAGGGATTGTTCAATGAGAGACCAGCCTTACCGCGATATCAGGTTACATGGGATGTTGCGGTTGTTTTGAGATATCTCGACAGTATGGACACGAAGAGCTTATTATCTTTATCGTGTAAACTATCCATGCTATTTTTGCTACTGACTGCACAGAGATGTCAAACCCTCCATGTGTTGGAACTAAGTGACGTCGGATTGGCTCTACTGACTTGATTATACAGCCTAGTCACATTCTGAAACATAGCAGACCAGGCCAACATTTGGAGCCAATACGATTAAATAGATATGACAAAAATAAAAAATTATGCATTGTAAAAAAAATGACTGATTATTTATCACGTACCAAACCTTTAAGAACTGGTACTATGTTGATAATTTCTACAGTCAGTCCTCACAAAGCTGTCTCAAAACAGACTATTGGAAGATGGATTAAATAAGTTATGCAGAGAGCAGGTAAAGCTTGTACGTTCAAACCACACATCACTAGAGCTGCATCTACATGTACTGCAGAACTGCAAGGGGTACCTGTTTCAGCTATAATAAAGTCTGCAGGTTGGACAAACGCCAACACATTTGCAAAATATTACAACAAACCAATTCCGTCACTTGATAATCCTTTTCAAATGGCTGTTTTGAGTAAGCATGCTACCAAAATGTAAATAATGCCGGTATTAAGTATTACACTTTTATAATTATGTGAAAGACAACTTATTGTATCTTATTTATGTTAAGATGTTTATGTATATTTACACGAATAATCATCTTATACATTTTCAATTAAGCAGTATTTGAATGTAAACTATTTTGATTCCTTTTATCAAAAATAATTAATCGTGGCGGATTTGATACCTTAGGTTGTAATTGCAAGGAATCGTCTCTAAAGCGTCTGTGGGGCCCATTACGGAGTCCATGTGTTGGATGAAATTAAATGATTAAGCTAGACTTACCTTCGCAGAAAGGAAGGCGAAGGTTGCTCATGATTTCATCCGACACAGGACTCCTTAAGGGCTAACACACCCACCAACTGCCACCCATTTTATGCTCTATCCCTTGCATTTTAACTTGACTGTTTTCGAATAACAGTCAGAGACTCTAAAAATATGATTTTGGCCGCCGCTTGCTGCGTCGTATGTCTGTGTGAGCCCTTAATGAGTTCTGTGTCGGATAAAATCATGATCAACCTTCGCCTTCCATTTTGCGAAGGTAAATCTAGCTTAATCATTTAATTAATAATAATTCATCTTTATTTTCGTGGTGTAACAATAGTTGATTTACAATTATTGAGGTGACAATATAGAAAATGGCACCAACCCAAAACGTTGAAGAAAATCAAAGTCGCCCACAGTTAGCAATTAGTTAAGCATGTAGCGATACAAAAAAGTATTGTTTTAATGGTTCGACTGTGTCATGAGGATTAAATTCAGGCATATGCCCATATTAAATGAGTTTTAAATCCAATACAAAACCTGATTTCTTATATCATTTCTTTAATAGTTATCTGGCAAATTTGGAAGAACTCTCAACCTTACATGGTCATCTATTAGCAATAACTTCCTAATTGTACTCCGCACAAAGGTAATCCTCGGCCTCTCTCTTAATGTGCAGGGAGTTCCATGTCTTATCCTTGTCCAACATCGGTCACATATTGCAACGAAATGCCGATGATTAAATAGACAAAAACTGTGTAAAGTTGTTCCACAACAAGGCATTAAAACAAGATTTACAAACGCCACTGGTCTATCACATAACGTAACATTTATCATGAATTTCTTGTTTCAAAATACAAGTCCTGTAGTAGTCTCTAAACATGTTTTAGCTGTCTGTAACTTATACTGTAGATACGTCAAAATGCGTCCGTATGACTTAAAGGTAATGCTACATGTGTATAAGGCAAGACAAGAAATACTCAGTATCAAAAGACCCAATAGGCAAACGTACAGAATATATGGTTTAGAGATCAGTTGTATGAATAATTTACTAGAGGTATTCATAGTTTACAGTCGAACTTCGTTAGGTCGAGCTCGTTTAGCTCGAACCCACGTTTAGTTCGAGCTGAAACAAAAGTCCCGGAGAGACAGGTTCGAGTTCCAAATAGCAAGTAATATTGCTCCAGATCAGACTTCGAGTTACTCGGCGTCTGATCTGGAGCCATACTGCCTGCTATTTGGACTTATGTGCTTTATTAAACACATAATATTGTATAGCTTTATCAACCAAATATTATCATATGCACTAGGTCGTAAAACATCGTTTAGCTCAAACTTCGGCTAAGTCGAGCTAATTTCTAGAGTCCCAATGAGCTCGAGCGAACGAAGTTTGACTGTAGTTGTATTGTATATGTGTGATACGGTCCATACAACTCTAAGCAGCAATTCAGAAAAAAACAAGTAGTATCTTTGAGTTTCTTATTGTTGAAAGTTTGTGCCATTTATGCCATTGTAAAACATTGTAATCTTATCCTTAAATACTGTCCAAACCCCGAAATAAACAGCTAAAATAAAAAATATGTCTTGTATATTCTACAGTACATATGTATCCAAGGAACACCATGCAGTCTACAATTGGTACAATATCAGTTACAAAAATTAATATAGACTCTGGAATACTTGATATATCCATAACATAATGTTGAAAAAAATCAGCGGTATATGACAGCGAAAGAAGATTTAACGTAAACTCCCTGTCCATTTTATAGCAACACAAATGGACACAGTGAACAATAACAATACGCTAAAAAAAAAGAAAATATGTTAAAATATACAGAAATATTTACAAAATTATGTTCCAGTTATTATTATATTTTATTTATACTATCATACAGGTGGCGACCCCTAACTATTAGGAAAGAAGATGTCAGTACAATAACCCATTAGCACCATAAGCTATTGATTGTTCCTACCTGATGTCTACTGGCTTTCTGTTTCCATGATAAACTATCGAAAATGTACACCCTTAGCGTTTTTCATCATATTTAACTTTTTTTCTAACCATGTTATTTTGAAAGTTTGATGTCTTGACTGTAAACAAATCTGAACCTTGTGATATGCACACTTATTTCATTTTTCAACACATGAAAAAAAGCTTTCTTAAAAATATATTCATAATATATGTTGTAATGACAATCCAAAAAGTACTCTTTTTTGACGTAATATGAACCCGTATTTGTCAGATCTAAGGAAAGACATGTTCAAAACATTCAAATAATTTCATTTTTTATATTTAACTTTGTCTTAAACTTCTTCAGATGATGGAAATTACTATAATTCATCAATATTTGATATGAAAAATAAGTATGTCGCTGATCCAAATTTTGAGCCTATATTGTTTGAATTTCCTCCCTTGTTTAAAAAATGTAAGAATGTGAATAAAATATGTTTTAGTGTTAATCATATCTTCAAAAGGAACTAAATAACTCCAATATTTTCTACTCAATTTCAATAGAATACAACCCTAAAATATCTTATTAATAAATATGATTTTAGTATGCTGTTTTTACCTAGCTATAATATATAATCAAACATGGCCACTGGACACTGTTTGTTAGGCTCATTAAAAGAAATGATCTATATCTCCAACAATTATCATCCATGTTTTTCGAAACTTTAAAATAATATGTTTAGGCACATTGACAATGCATGTTATAATTGACAACTGCATCGGAAAAGTAAATACAGAGTTACTGCCCTTGAGCAGAATTTGGCATTTTCATCTCAATAACTTGGTGAAGAAAAAATACAACCATTATGCTACCTGTTTACAATGATGTTGTGAATAACTACATAGCTGTGCCTCACTTGTAGCATCAGAGTTTTAGCCCTTGATTTGTTGAAAATTTAGCAAAATTTACATTTTTGAATCTGGCAATGCTTTTTACTGTTCTGCTACCCTAACTCATTCATAAGTGAGCCAGCATACACACGGCGGTATTAGGTGTTTTATTCTGCCATCACAATAAAACTTTTAATGTAAAGTTTAAACCCAAACTAAACATCCAATATATGGCTATGGAAAACTGAAAAATACATGTACTTGAAGTATACATTACTATTCCTAAATAAATTAGATCTAGATAAAAACTATATCTACATGTCTAGAAGTTTGAGTTGAGTTGAGTTTGGTTTTACGACACTGCCACACTCTATAGGTCCTATGGCGCTAGGGAATACGCGACTCGGGTAGAGTCTAAAACTCATACATGTAACATGCGTTCAGATATGTTATTAAGTCGATTTTATTGTTTTTGCAAATGTTTTGGAGTGTTTTTGATGTTAAAGTACATTCAAATTGTTTCTTCAATTGATATTTCATACAATCAAACAGTCAATTAATATCAACATGTTCGGTTAAAATAGAAAATATAGTGGTTAGAGAACAGACTTCAAATTCTTTTACACCACAATAATTTGCACTCAACTTACAATATGTTAAGTTTTATAAAGAAAATGATTCGCTCAGATTCCAAGCATTAGTTGCTGAGGGAAATTTAACTCCGTGTGGTTCGAAACTAAAAGCTAGCACTGGTCTTGCGTTTTAAGGCACAACCTTACTTAGTCTAAATTAGCCAAACATTGCTCTCACAATTTAAATATATTTCCTTGTCAGGTATTGTCAGTTTGGCTGTCAGATAGATAAACAGATAGCTGCAACTGAATATAGTTATGTGCCATGCAATTATCTGCAAGCTTTCAAAAATCCTCCAAACTGCAATACATGCATCTTCCCTCTGGTGGTAAGTTTTGAAGTTAATTATTTGTTGATTTGACTTGACTTGAAAAAGAAGACGATAAAAACATTCACAATGAGTCAACCTGGTATACATTGCAGTCAATGCTGTGTCAGCTTACTGTTCATTTTGCATATACACACTCACTTTTTTGTACAATTTGAAAGCGTCTTTCTCGCGATTCGCCTCGACTTATTCCTTTCATTAAAAAGCTTTGTATGCACCGTTTTTATCCTTTTGTCTTGTGGAAGCTGTGACAGAACACCCGGATGTAGTTTGAGGAACTGTCGTATGTCTGCATATCCTGAAAATTAAAGGACTTGTTTATTATAACTATTACAATATAAAAAGGTACCGGAACATTTGATAGCTGAAGTTTGCTGAATTCAAACTGGTACTTACAGCGTATGTACTTTAAGGGTACAAAAATAGGAAATTTCAACCTTTGAGTTATATTTTAAAAAAGGACACCTTGGTAAGCAAAATCATGTCTATAGACATCAGTTAGGAAGTCGTTAGATCTGAAACCAACACAACTTCTGAAAACAATAAGTCACGTTTACAGAGAAGGGAGATGAATATTTCGTCTATTTAGAGTTAGAGAACTTGACAATTTTCACCGTATACTTCAACCAAACATCAGCTATAGAGTACACCTACTGATAAGTTGCCTATTTTCCAGTAATAAATAAGCAATACGAGTAGTTTATACAAAACAATGTGTTTATTGTCTCAATCATTTACTTGTACAAAAAGTATCTGACTGAAGTCTTTTTTTTAAATATAATTCATTTTAATAACATTTAACTAAAATATGTCCACATGGCACGGATGCCACTAAAATTTATTCGTTGTCATTAAATCGATTTTTATCAATTGGAACCGTCTGAAGACAGCACTTTTGACTGCTCTAGAATCACCCAAAGTGAGACGCAATAACTAGAAAATGAAGTTCAATTAAATAAACAATATAAACAAATTTCCTGCGAGAGTTAATACAATCGTCATATATATTCACATAAATTGGCCGCAGTCCAAATTCCACATACAAAGTTGCTCATCTGTAAAAGTTTGGAGAATTTCCGCTCATTAGTGTTTTTGACCTACATTGAGTTTTGGACGTACGCTCGGAGATATGTTATATTTATATCCCTCATACTTTGTGGGGGCATAAGATACTTAAAACCATTACCTGGCAAGGCTCCTTGTAAGTCGTCTCGAGATACATCGTAAATGTATTTATCAAAATGAGTATTCACTTTCATTGTATCCTCTTTGCTCCAGCGGACATATTGTCTGTCGTTATCTGCCAAAACATTCAACTATGTTATACAAGGGATGATTTCAATGCTGATAGTAGAAATGCATTCGTTCTAAAAACAAAATCTTAGGTTATTTAAAACAATAGCTCCTCAACAGTGGACAATACGGACAAATACTTAATGCGCAACTACCCATTATGGCCAACACAGCTATAGACTGTTGTTGAAATTCCTTCAAAAATATTTAAAGAGAAGTTCAGAAGGCTTATTTCTATGTCCCCACCACTAAAAGAGGGAGGGCATATATAATTGTCTTTATCCGTCTGTCGATCCGTACGTCCGTCCGTCCGTACGTACGTACGTCTGTACGTCAGTCCCGAAATGTTTGTGTCTCGCATATGGGTATTTACATCTGCCCAAAATTTATATTTACGGAGTTATGGGCCTTTATTTTATGGCATTTTTGACAAAGCGGAAGTGGGGGCATCTGTGTCATTTTCTAGTTACTAATGTTTTCTTAGTTCAACGTTGAACAAATATAAGGAAAATTGAAAATTGAAAAGGCTTTATACCAAATATCTAGAACAATAACATGCAGCTTGATAAAAGTTAATCTGGTAATCTGATTGTTATCAGTAGTAAACAAAAAGTAAATAAATGGGAGAATGGGCGACAGAAAACGTGCCATAAAACACAACCGTCACAAAATTCCGTCTAGTTTATTATTGATCAGACAGGATTAATTCCAATTTCTAACGCATGTTTCAGAAGAAACCTGATTATGTTTGTTTGTGTTTTGGATTTTACGTTGCTTCGATAATATTTTGCGTCACTTGACTTATTAATAGTTGGGGATGACCCCAGAAACCAGTCTGAGTAGCGCAGACGGACACCTAGCACAACCACTGATCTTACGCAAGCCAACCGGAGGCTTTCTAGCATAACGATTTTCACCCCCAGCGGGGATCAAAGCAATCCACAGCGGTGAGGGGCCAAGGAATTGCAAGTCAGAGTATCCCCTCGTTCACATAGGTCCTTTCAAAGAATTCTGTTTAAAAGAGGTTTCAGAAGTAAGTTCATAACAGAAAGTAAACATAGTAAATCGCACAAAAACGTGTTAAGATCATGTTTGATGTTTATTTCGATTTAATTTTGTTAAAGACAGATCGTCCAATATACGAAAGATCGAGATATTAATTGTCAAAACAGAAAGCGACCATCTTACCCCTTGTCTCTAAACTTGTATTTTTCTCAATATCTGTGATGCTTCCTATTTCTTCTTCTTGGCGTTGATCTGTACACTGGTTCTCCTGGAAGTTTGATAAAAGGACAAATATAAATTGTTTCACATATCCAATTATATAAATATGTTATTTGCAATTAAATTTTACAAAGGTAGAAGAAAAACAGTATCCAAGTATTTTATAAATCACGGTATAATTGTAAGACATTCATGGTATTTATAACCAATATTCAAGCTACAAGGTTGTTTTTGGTACAAACACTCATATGTGTCTCTCTCCTACACAACGTGTACAATACAAATGACCTCCACTTGCTTCCTAAGCATGAACCATCAACCTGGCAGGCACATATTGTTTTGTACATTGTCTAAGTATTGTGAGCATGTGTGAAATTTGCTTTGAAATCATTCCAGTAGTCCGAATGTTAGTCGATATGAAAACAGATAATATGACCTTTGTCCCTTACCGCTGCTTTAGATCATTAACTAGCCTGGCTGAAGCATGCACTTTGCAAATCGTCTTAGAATGGCAAACATTTGTGTGAAACAGCTTTTAAGTGCTACAAAGTCACAGAGATGACAAACGAAAACTTGAAGTTTATCCGAAATCGTTAAGATTATTTGTAAACCTTGCTTTAAAGGCAAACACTTGCCTAGATATTGAACATTGCTAAATCAGAAATGGCATTTCAAAACAATGATGAGTTATATATGATGTCAAGTTCTATTTGCATTTCCGTAATTGCCATCATATATTTAGTGACTTATGAGCTACTCCTTTTGCTCGAAAAAGACGGAAGGCTAAGATTAAGAGCATTTTTTTTAATCATACAATAGGAACAATTTCAATTTCAAATTTTTCACAATTTTCAATTTTCACATGATAAAGACAAAAGTTCTGTACCGGCGAATGTATAAACACTGTTTTCGTTGTCAATTGATATTTAACTTAAAACAACAGCTCATTTCAAATGTTTCATGTTAGACATGTACAATTATAAAACTTGATAAATATTGGTGTCATGTCCCTTCTTCTGCTTTAACAAATGATGAGCTTATATTTAATATCCCATGGTGAATCATACATGAGGAATGAACTTCCGATTTCGTAAAATTTAATTGCATTTAAATCAACAGCATTACCTCAAGTCACAGTTAAAAGTTATTATAAGCAAAAACAAAAAAGTCATTTAAAGAATACTTGTTTCGTAGTCTGTCAGAATAAATAATAATGTCAATGTAGAGTTTCATCATTAATTGTGGTGTTAAAACCAATATAAACGCGCATTGATTCAGCTTCCATCGACTAATCTCAACTTAAAAAACTGAATATTGATGCTGAAAAGTCGGTAGTTGTCATATTTATGGCATTTTGCCTTTATTTCATAAATATTTATGTACAGGTTCCACCCGCATCAATTACCTTATAAATATTAAAATAAAGGTATCACTCTCTTTCAATATTAACCAATTTAATATGTTGCCATACATACTCAGGCCACAGTCGAAAATATTTTAATCTATGGAGTAAATGGTTAATCATGGTATCTGTCTGTCATTGATATTTAATTTAATACTGTTATACATATCCGTAATATGATATATATCAGTGTTAAAATGTTTATTTATAATTTCAAGTACCTGTCGAGATTCTTCTGAAGAACTTCCAGTGGTATTTTCAGATGCGGAATCCTGTCCATTTCTTTGATTTCCTTCCGATGTTTCTCGACCTAAAAATAAATCGGCTCATATGAAAAATAGTTATATCGTAAAAAATGAAGACGGATTAACTCAGACAAAAGCAGCACCAAATCTACTTATAAATTTCATCTTGAAAAATCGAACGCTTCCCTTCTAATGCAGAAGCTAATCTGTGTCAACAGTATTTGTAATACCGGTGAGAATAGTTGCATTGTAAAATTTAAGCAATGGCTAGTTATGAAAAATATTAGATTAGATTTGACATAATTCAATATGTAGCAAGCTTCCAAATTACTTTTGTGTTGATAGGCGTTTGCTATAAAGAAATATATAAACACATTTGCATCCACCCCGCCATATAGTTCAATATCACATTTTGTTTTCTCAAATTCACATGCATATGTCATATTTGATTCTTTTATTTTGAATTCGTAAAACAGCCATGTAGATTCTAAAACGTTGATATAATTTGTCCATCCGACCGTCAAACTAAGTTTATTTCAATATTATATCATCACTGTCGCGGGTAATCCAAATTCGCCTATGTCAAAGAGCCAGTAGGTTATACTCAACATTTTTGCAGTCCCGATTATTTCCTTGTTTTGTTAAATTATGTGTCAAAGCTGCCTAGTAGTTTTAAAGTTATCTGGCAAACAATTTGCCATAGAACCAAATAGTTTGGATCAAGATATCTTGATGATTGTAATGTCGGTGTAGAAGAAGTATATTGCTATTATAGTGGTGGCTTGAACATTACATTCTTACGACTTTTTAGCGTAATAATTTATCTTTATTAATTTTTGCTTCGCTACAAGTTTACCAGTACGCAGTAGAATGCTAATTTTAGCTCACTTGCCATCTTTGACATAGCGTTGTGGAATGTTTTTTTGGCTTGTGGACATTATTAAATTGAAGCTTATAGTACCTTACCAATATTTTTTTGTTTATTTTATCAAAAGTATTCCAAATTTCCCACCGTCATTTGAAACAGTATGTTTGTAATGTCGGTGTCGGTGTAGAAGGAGTATATTGCTATTTTAGCGACTTGTACATTACATTCCTTACGTCTTTTTAGCGTAATCATTTATCTTTATTATTCTTTTGCTAGTATTATGTTACTGGCAGTGTAGTATGCTGCTAATGTTAGCTACCTTGCCGTCTGTGACATATCCTTGTGATAATTTACTTTTTTGGCTGCCTCTATAAGGTATATAGGTGTGTATGCAAGTATGTGCTTCCCAAAGGGTATGTACGCTTTGTGGATCTTGTAAGGTGTATTGGAAATAGCATGATTTATATTCTACTTGTATTAATGATTGTAGTAAGTGCATAATCATGAGTTTAGCTGGCCAAATCGAATGTAAACACTAGCACATGGCGTGTTTATATTGGAGAGTTTATGATACCATACGCATATATAAACTACTCCCTCGGCAAAATTTTGATATCACAGATATTGTTTTTTGAAAATATTATCATTGCTGATGTATGGATATTTGTTTTATAGGTCTTTCAATTTCAGGTGTGTTTTTTGATATATGGAAATTTGTTTTATAGGTCTTTTAATTTCTGGTATGTTTTTATTTTTACATTCATGCTAAGTTTTTTAAAATAATTATGAGATAGTTTTCTTGTATTTTACAAAAGAATTGTCCCATCTAAAAGAGAGATGCTCAAAATTATTGGAAAATAGTCCTGGTGCCATCTTACGGTTTATATATAGTCGTGTTCCCGCTTTAAGAGTTTAGAACTCTAAATTTCATGTCCAGCATAAATAAGATCCACCTGTCCAAATTTCATGGGCCATATTTTCAAGTATCTACATATCATCATGTTTGAAAAATGGTAACCTCTACAATTCATGCATATTAAATGAAAGCATATTGTTGATTTATGAATGTACTCAAATCATTTTAGCATATTTGGGTAGTGGTACGTCAATAAATAACTGATTTTTAAAACAAAAAAATGTTTTATTACCTTTCTCGGATGCTGAAGAAGCCGTCTGTGTTAAATCAGCAGATGATGCTTCACAATAGCTTCGGCCTGTGAAAAAGTTAATAGAAGCTATTATTTTAAAAGCTATCTAGATACGTTTTTTTATTATTCCATTTAACAACATTCAGTCTCTTCAAGACGCTCATTGAACTAATACGAAGATGAATGTTAAGAGCTGTGAAAGTTATGTGTCTATCATTAAAATGAACCACCTGTCCCAATTTTCTGGACCATAGTTTGTAGCATCTTCATGCCATGAGCAGGTTTCATAACCGTTCTATATACAATTAACGCATATTAAATGAAGTCGATATAGCATTTTTAAGTAAGGACCGCATATAAATAATCGCTGCTTCGTTTGTAAATAATGTTTTTTATTATCCTTCAGAGATGTTGATGTAGTTTTATGTGTTGACTTACATTAAAATAATATTTTATTACCTTTCTTGGATTGAGAAGTAGCCGTCTGTGTTGAATCAGCTGATGATGCCTCACAATTGCTCCGACCTGTGAAATATTAGCAGAACAACATGCTTATATAGATATCTTGCGAGCTCCAAAGTGTTTCATGCTTTGTTGTATGATGTCATTTAACAACATCTAAATTATTTTCAAATTTTTCTTCGGTTAATTATAAATTTATTTTCTGAAAAAGTATATTTAATCTCGAAAAAAATGTTCAGGACACTAAATTTAGTGAACATGGTTATGACAGATTTACAAATAATATGTGTTAAATGTTTGTGGTTATCAATCCTGTCACACTATTTAAAAGATGGCATGGTAGAGATAACTCAAGTAATGATCCTGGCAAACAAAGTGACAAAGGGCAGTTATTAGGTAAATTAGAGTTAACGTCCCTTTTCACTTCAAGCCTTCTCATTAAACTTTGCCATTGTATTAATTTATTGAAATTCTACCCAGTAGTAATAATGCAAATTCATTCAGAATTCGGAAGTCGATGGCAAATCTATGCAATTTCTAGATAAAAATTACTTTCAAAGATGTCATGCGAATTTCATAGTGTTTCATGCTTTGTTGAAAAATGATGTTTGACAACATCCAAACTTTCTTCAAAATGATTATTGAGCTGATACGGTTAATCATAAATTCAATTTCTGAAAAATAATATATAATCTCGATAAAATTGCTTAGTACTATTAAGATCAATTAAGGTCACATGTGTATGGCATGTTACAAATACTATGTGTTGACTGTGTTTGGGGATCCACCCTGAAACAATATTTAAGGCATTGCATGGTAGAAATAGCTCAAGTTATGCTCCTAGCAAATAGTAACAAAAAAGCCATAACTCTGTATTTAGGTAAATAAGAGGTATGGTCCCTTTCACTGTAAGTCTTCATATTGAGAATTACTACTGTATTAGATTTAATGAAATTTAATTCAGTAGTAGCAATGCAAATCCATTCAGTATTCGGAAGTCAATGTCAAATCCATACGGTTTTTAAGTTAAATATGACTCTAAAAGATGTATCTAGCTAGTTTCATAATGTTTCATGCTTTGTTGTATTATGTCATTTAACAACATCCACACTTTATTAAAAAAGATTATCGACCAAACTGTTAATTATAAATTTAATTTCTGAAAAAAGTATATTAAATTTCGATAAAATTCTTTAAGACCCTTTAGAATAATTTAATTCGCATGTGTATGACACATTTACAAATAATATTTGTTTAATGTTTGTTGGGATCCACCCTGCCACATCATTTAAAACATGGCACGATAGAGGTAACTCAAGATATGCTCCTGGTACTGTTAAAAGAAGTATAGAAATAATTAAAAAAAAAATATTAAAAAATAAGCAATACATGCCCAAGACAAAACTATACAGACGGACGACCCTAACCCCTATACCCACGAGACGGTATTTCTGGGGTAAACTACTATATAAACTAATCCTAATCTAACCCGACACATTTAATACCAACAAAACACTTTTAACCCCACAACCACCGACTGTAGACACACGCATGGGCTCCTGTTCATACTGACAAATGGACTGACAGACGGACGGTCACGAACAGACAGAGGGACGGACTGGTTAATTTCAATGTGTCCTCAATTCGTTAATAACTAGCCCCGTACCTTGGTTATTTTAGTTATCACCCCTTTAATTTGCCACGACAACCAGTTTTCAATGAATCTTAATTTTTAAAGCAATGTTTATGTGCATTGATTTGATAAATACCATATAAACCAGAGCTCTACATGGATCTAAATTCGTTGAGCAATCAATGTAAGATCATTGCAAAGTATGATTAAACTCGTATGGGCGATTTCAGAGAAGATGTCGTTTTAAATAATTGTTAATGGAAGGACTGACTGACAAACGTTTAAAGTGGGTAACTTGTTTTCTTCCTAGACAGTGAAAGTATAACAATGCAAATTACCTTCATCGAGTTTCTTTAAAAACATTCCAACTCTGGTAACTTCTAAAAGAGCTGGTGGACATTGATATACATTCATGTTGATGCTGTCACTATGCCCCATATGTTTATAGAAGGCTTGACGCTCACTTTCGGGAACGTCCATTCCTGCATATACAGTTGCTGCTCTGTGACGTATTTTTGTTGCGGTTATTGAAGTAACCTCTGCCTTTTTACAAATATAATCGATTGAATCTGTTCCTATAACATGGAAGTCAGACAATTGTGTTCTTGGAAACAGATAGTTATTTGTCATCTTGACACCAGCGTCTTTTCTTACTTCAGGATCAGCAAGAATCCGTAATCCCTTCAAGCAGTCAGAGGGGAAAATAACAGGAACGAGCTTTCCCTTCTGTTTCCCTTCTTGATATGCAATTTTGAATTCTTTAATTAATTCAATGTCTTCCGAATCGAATATTGTCTCTTCGCCCCTATGTAGCCAAACATCATTTGCAGCATCCTGCCACTCCGAAAGTAAGAGCCTGCTTGGCTCACCACCCCTTCTTGCGTTAAACAAAGTCAAACGACTAACTAGTAGATCCCGTAGGAATTTGAAATCAGATTCCACGATGAAGTTATATGCATCATCTGTTAACCTTTTTAAGGTCTCTGTTGTGAAGATTTTCAGTTTTTCGATACTCGCTTCATGTGGCAAAGCGGATGGTTTTCGAGTGTCCGAACGGTTAAGAAGTATGTGTAACTCTGCATCTCCAAATAATTCTACCCAGAGATAGGTCAAAGCATCCAAAAACTTCTGTATTTCGGAAGCAGTGTCGTCATGTCCCTCACTAGCCATCATGTTATGTAAAAACTTGCCGAATCGTTTTATGATATATCCGTCATTCAGGTTGGACCCTGATTTTGATTTTCTCGATTCGATTGTTTCTTTAAAATATTTAATGTGTTTTCTCGAGAACATATCGATTAGCGAACATGAATCGATTTTCAAATTTGCTGTTGCTAGGCATTTTTGGAATGACAGGTAATATGATGCCATGAGTCTCATATTAGCCATTAAGCCTTTTCGCTTTTCATCTTTTTTTGATTTCTGTTTGGCAAACGATATATATTTTTGAAATCCAAAAGCAACAATATAGTCCTCTTTTCGGCAAGCCTTACCTATTTCATCATCCAAAAACTTTGATAGGATTTCACTTTGGTAGTTTACATAAGATTCGTTTGTTTTCATATCTACAAGAAAGGATGGCTCTATAAAGCTCGGGGGCTTTGTATAGCTTGCTTTCCGACATTTTCGCTTATGTCTGTAGAACTGTGGCCGCGACAAAAACGCCTTACATGAAATACAGGCCACCAGTTGATCGTGTCCTTGTTTACGTTCACGGATAAGTTGAGTATTTTCCTTGGAATCGTTTTCACTCAGCAACTTAATGTTAGCTTTAAATATTCCCAATTTTCTTAAACTTGCAAATGCCTCAACTTGCTCATGTTTTGGAAGAGCAATGGCATCCTGAACTTCTTGCAGATCTTTGTGTTTAGATTTTAAATGCTCTGTTAGTTTTGCTTTGAAATCGCCGCAAAATGGACATGGTCTATGTGGTTTTTTCCCTGTAATAAACGATTACATGCATTAATTATAATAGAATTTGAAAGTCCAATAAAACATTCCAAATCTTTAGTAATCCTTGCCACAAGTATTTTCAGATATATTATTAAGATAGACGCAGACATGTCTCTTACTTGTCAGCATTTTTCAACCTTTAGTATATTCAAAGCCATAACCCAAATACATACTAGCTTTCAAAATAATACAAGGAACATTACCTACACGTGTTATACGTGAATGACATAGATTTGCACTGAATTTAAATGTGACCACTTTAGGGAATTCGGTTGCAAATTATAGGGCTTTACCAGTATGTCATTGCATCCGTGTTTTATCTAAGTGTACAACATATTAGCAGTGATTTAATACAGTGTGTACACTCGGATATATTTGAAATGTTTACTATGAATATCCACCTAAATCACGTTGACCACGTTTTATCACCAATGCAATATATAGTTTTGAATGGATGACACAGAAGCGAGCTCGTCGGTGTAAACCTGTTGGCGCAGTACATGTAGCTGTATACGTGCAAATCAAGGAAAACGATATTGCTTCATAAAATAAAGCCTGGCGTAGTTTTCGTCCCACAGTGCAGTGCCACTGCTGATTTGATAGACTTTGACCCAAAATATTTTCCACAACAACGATCAGAGTCTACTATATTAATATACAACTTTATCTATTCCGTTTTATGTAAAATTAAACATTTCAGAAATATCTTTATGTAAGAAGATACAAGACTAACGAGTATTTATGACCATGTTATGGGATACCAAACAATATTTCGCATAATTACAAAATGACTGAATTTGTTTCAAGCGAATTGTAGAGCCTGACCTCAGTCGCAAAAACACATTAAAATCAAAATACACAAATATGAGATAGTGAAAGGTGAGCAGACCAAGAGTTTCTCAATTATTAGGG
>JAULCE010287623.1:0-10737 GCA_032359355.1 Macoma nasuta | reverse complement strand
AATCGGACGATATTTAAATATGAAGCAGACGACATTTTCAGCAGACGACAATTTTTGCAGCAGGCGAAGGGTTAAGATTGTTTGAGTAAGACGCTTAGTGGCACATGTTTTTCCTGTTTCATTCTTTTTTGTATTGCCCACAAAGCTAAACAAATCTACGTGCCAAATCATTTCAATTACGCCAAAAGTAGTTAGCGGGAAAACACGACTGATTACCCCTCTAAACGGCTTCCGCGATTTACTGAAATACATGTATATATACAGATTGGACCAAAGGAAAATTCATAATGTTTTCATAAACATTAAAGTTTAGTAGTTTTTTTTCTAGATAATGTCTTTATTTAACTCATTCCCTCCTATTTGAAGAGAAGAGCATTTGCTCATCTGGATCAAATGATCTATTTACCATAATCTCTTCAAAACCAATTGACATTAAGAAACACTTTGTCTTTGACATTATGTTTATTAAGCTAAAATATAACAATGACGTCACACTCTACCTATAGTATAGGGGGAATGAGTTAAATGTACTTTCACAATGAATGTGACTAAAATAGCACATGGAGGAAATTCTTAAATGGTATTTCTCTCCAATTTATCAAACTGTTCCGGAACGTGTTAGGGTCATTCGTAAATGGCGACAATACGTTCCTCGGTAATTTTAGATGATAATGAGAGTAACGACTTTCGTTGATCATAGGCGGATTCAGGCGGGGCGAACCCGGCGCACGCCCCTCTAAAATTGTCAATGCACTTGGTAAAACCGTTTGGAAAATAGAGTAGAACTCTTAAAATATGAAGAATTTCCTAGTCTAGCATAGATTTACATCTAATCAATTTATTACTCAGTGTACTCACTCGGTGAGAGGTAGAAACCAGTTTCAGAATGTACGCCCCCTCTAGCGAAAAGAGCACGCCCCCTTACTAACTAGAAAATGTGTCCATAGGGTACAGATGCCCCCCACTTCCGCTTTGTCAAAAAAAATGCCATATTTTCACAAAATAAAGGCCCACAACTCCGATAATATTAATTTCGGGTGGATGAAAATACCCAGGTGCACATGTTCACACCCTGAATGATATATCCATAAAGTTTCAAGTCTGTAGTATAAAGGCTTTTTTATTTATGCGTGAAACAAATTTTTCGGGACGGACCGACGTACTACGGACGGACCGACGTACTACGGACGGACGTACGGACAGACGGACACAGGCAAATCTATATGCATCCACCCCCCTCTTTTAGTAGTGGGGGTATAAAAATAAACCGAATGGTTTAATGGTTATGATTTCGAAAGAAAAAGTTTAAATTACTCTTGACGTATACAGCATTTTACACGAAACCACAAACGCCTATCTGTCTTTCATGTTCCTCTCGTTAATCAGACATTCAATTATATGTTCATCAAGAGGCGTACCAGATGTTCCGTTTTTACTTTAAATTGTTCAGTACAAAACCGTTTTAAACGGGAAGACTCAGGTAAACCCTAACCGGGGTTCACAATATGTGTCTTAGTATCCTTAGTATAACTAGAACATATCCAGTAGAAACAAACTGTTTTCTTTCCCCCAAAACTTGTACAGAAATATTCAACATCGTTCGTATAAGACACTTCTATATGCATGCAATAGCTGTACAGGTTATTAAATTAACCTTATGCCATGTTTATGTTGTCTCATTTGACTGTTTCTCTATTGTAACATTTCCAAAAGTCAAACAGTTAATGAACATTAAATCGAGGGTTGAAACTTGTATCGCGTGTTTTTCGTAAACGCAGACAGACATTGGTGATTTTACCTTGTCAGTGTGCTGCTATTTAAATCTAAACTTTCAGTTAAAACGTCACTGTATGATGATTTTTTTCGGTAGAATCTCTAAACAATAAAACCGAAAATTGGCTATAACCTATTATGAGTAACATCAAACTTAACACATTATAATGACGTATCTGTAAATATTGCGATTTATTTTGCAAAATTATATTGTCTGCTATCAGAAGTATAAATTGTAAGCATGTTTCCTGCCAAACAAGGTAACACAATTCCTTACTATATACGCACGAAATTACCTTTAATATCACATAATGCTTTATCAATAAGCAAATTATATACTTAAAAGGATGAATATCTAGACAAAGTCAAGAGTCATTTCAATGGCACTGAATAAATTGTAGGAAATGAAGCGTTTGCTCGTCGGGAGCAAAAGTCTTATTTCTCTCATAATTTCAACCTCTGCACGGGCGCCAAACAGTCGCCTATTTATAGTAAAGGATTAAAAACAATGTCATATAAATATACGAACGCGTCAGGTATAACACAATCTGAACGACGTGTTAACTAGTTATAAATCGATATTGCTTGTCTTTAAGCGTCGAATAACACATACAGCGAAGAAGAGCAGAATGTCTATTTACATAACAGTTATTGTTTAATTGTTCGCCGCAGGAAATCAAAGCTGAGTTAGACTAGAAATGTTTGAACAGTGCCTTATCTATCCTGAGATGCCCTAAGTGTGAGATTGTGAATAAAGACTTCAAGGCGGATATGATCTTAACTGTTTTACTACTATATCAAAGCTGACGTTTTCTGAAAAGTGACGTTAACATCATAACAATGACGTCACGTGCGACTAGTCGCACGGCGACGTCATCAGACGTCGCGCCTAATCCCCGACATACTGAGGGCCACAAAAGGTAATGCAAAAATACTCAAGGTACAAAATGATCAACATGAAATACACTTTGAATGAAACATGTAGCTTAATAAGTGTACTTCGTTTTGAGGAAACTAGTTTTGAAATATAATTCCCGTATAAGTAAAATACAAACTACGGTAGATCAACGATCTCAGTCATAAAGCTTTTGATTTGTCGAAATTAAACGGCGTTGCCCCAAAATGTCTTTGATCTATGAACAACTGACTCGTATTTATAAATTATCTGTCCAATACATAGCAACTAACTTGTACAGGCATTGTTCTTTGTTTGTGGCTAACTGCGGATCTCTAACTGGTATAGTTTGGCCACAGGTCTGGATAAGATACCACGTCTAGTTCGCACACGGACTGCCCTAGTGTGACTGTCTCTGCCAGTCGTCAGCTCTTCGATTCTCCCCAGCGGCCAGTAGATCCTTGGAGATTCGTCGTGGACTAGTACGATATAACCGACCTTTACGTCTTCACCGTCACTGCCACGGTTTTTATCTTTCCATGGTAATTTCGCGTGATATTTGCCGTCTCTATACGAAATATGAAATATGTGTATTCTGGTAATCCAACATGTACTTGTCGTCTAACTTGCTGTTTTCAGTGTTTACGATACCCAGTGTCTCGATTTTCCAGAACTTTTCCAAATCTACCTCCTCTTGCAGATGTGACGTCATAACGTTCATCATAGATGTTGACGTCGACGGTGACGTCGACGTGTTGTCCGCGTATCCACAGCTGGGTCCAGACAAGAGGTACACTAATTTTGATTGCACGGCTGTCGGCCCATTGCCTCTCACTACGGTGTCTTGGACTAACGTCCTATAATAATCTGACCCGATTAATAGATCGATCTCAAAGAATCCTTCCTTCATGAATAGATGTGCTAATTTCAAGCTAGTCAAATGTGTCGAATTGGTAGGCGTGATTTTGTACGTGCGTAAGGGTGCGGCTATTTCTGGTACAATTAACACTGACAATGGAATCTCTTCGTTTTCTGATTGAAGGTAAACGGTAGCTGTATCAAGATTTCTGACTCGTTTTCCTTTTTCTCCAAATCCTGATATATGTAAAGTTTCTCTTCCCGTTTTGTCCAATTGAAGAGTTTCCGCCGTTTTCTCCGCTATGAATGAGCATTGGGCACCCTCGTCAAACAAAATATTTGCATCCAAATTTGTTGTATTTGATCGAATTGGAGCTATAGCCGTTTTCAGCAGAACATTTCCTTGCGGTTGAGTCATGGCAAAGTGTAAAATGCTGGTTTCCGATTTCTTCGCGTTGTGTTTTCGTGATGCGTGTCCTTACACAAACTTGAATGGTGTCGCCGAGCACAATTTCTACATTTCCTCTTTGCCTTACAGTCAGCTATCAGATGTCGTCCTAGGCAGTTGAAACACAGATTGTCGCGTTTAACAATGGTCATTCGAGAGTCATAATCGCAATTTTTCTGACATTCTGCACTGTAGTGCGATGTTTTACAAAAGATGCACATTTTACTCGTCGGAGTTGAATGTTGCGCTTGTAGGGGCAATGTGTCTCTTTTATTAACGATTGTCGACTTCGGTCGTTCGGAGCGGGTTAGAAATATTGCGATGGGTACAACGTTTCCCGCGTTTTCGATATGTTTTCTGGCTTCTGATATTTTTAACTCTTTGAACTACAGTGATCTCTGGCCAAATTCTTTCGTGTTTCTGCTGGTAGCTTGTTAAATATGACTATCACTAGTAAAGATCCGTAAGTGCATTCCATTTGTCCTAGTGACTCGAGACCACGTATGCATATTTCTAACTGATCGTAAACAAAAGGTGAAGTCTCTGTCAACATATAACTATACTTTGATACCATACTCTAGCACCATGGAAGAGGATTTTAAATATGTTTTAGAACTCCATGTATTCGAAGACGGACCAGGGGAAATGCTTATCTCAATCTTATTTGGCTCTGTATTTAATATTTATAGCTTACAGACACATTTGTTGCCAATTGGAATACCTAAACAAACCAATATTCCAAACTAGGTCTAACAAAAATGATACACATCCTTGAATATAGAGATTATGTCTATCACCGTGAAACAGATAACAGGGAATTTAAATGACGGTACATTTATCGATATAGGTAATTTGTCTAGCACCGTTATTTTGCGAAACACTTATATAATATACTGTTGTCTGCTAAAACAATAACTAAAATCGTTATATCAAATTTGATAGGACTATCAAAGGTAGAATTTCGGGTGCTTGTATGTATTCACACAACATATGTGTTTTGTAAATATCTAAGGTTAGATTTAAACATTATTCCGACTTCAAGGAATTTGAGATTGTTTGCGCCTGTATATCGCTCATTGGATGCATCAGTAAAAAGGAATACATGCACTTTCACTGGCACAGCCGGGAATGGTTCGGCGTACAATTGCCAATGATATATTACTAGTGTCATTCTCGAGTGTAATTGGATATGGCTTACAAGTGCAGTCATCACAGCTTCATTTATCAAATTTTGAACATGTATTTCTCTTACAGCTGTTGTTACTGATTACTAGTCCGACGAATATTTTATCTAAAAGAATAGTAGTGTGTGTTATGTCTGAGTTTGATCCAAACGTTTGGTGTCGACATTCAACATAAAACTAACCTCATTTTAGGATAAGACAAAATGGTTATTCAAAAACATTATAATAAACTTTATACGGATAATCATTTAGTTCCATGGCAATGTTATGATTTGTACAGTTTTCTTAATAATAATTTCATATCTATATATTACGATGCACACTAATCATGTTTACTGCGTTTTTGCAGGAATACTATGTGTGTGTCATTAAAAAACGGATCGTAACACCCGGACATACTACCAGTGTACTCTAGAAAAAAACATGTTTTAAATGATAAAAAAGGACACACTTAAAATGCACAGAGCAAAAACGTCTGAGTAAACCTTAACCCTTATTCATCAATTAATGTAATGTTGACTTTTTATTCAACACATTTTGTTTAGTTTAGCGAATGACTATAAAACACAAAGCATTAGCTCGTAACGAGCAAGCTCTGCAAGTCCGACAGTGTTTTATTTTAGTTTTAAAACAATGCACAAACAGCATAAACACTCTCATCTTATGTGAAATATCTTCTTTTAAATTTGATTGCTTCTGAGAAGACATGTCTTATTGAATAAATGAATTTATATTGATGCATGTGTTTCTTGGCGACTTTTATTTGGCATTTTACCTTTCAACTGCTATAAGTCAACATTCCAACGCAAACGCAATGCATGTTTTACAAATCAAATAAGAAAAATGAGTTACTCGGCGTATGGTTTAGCACCAAGCTGTTTTTATTGGTTGACGGTAATCTGCGTCTTATCCACTTCCTGTCACTTATGCATAATAATGTATACGTCCAAGATATAGCTATACCTCTTCATGTTTCATGTGAAACAGCCGTATCGAGCGAGTCCATGGAGGTTCTTACACACGCAAAGAGAATTGATACACTTACCAAGAAATGCTATAGTAATATTCATTTAACTGTATACTTTGAATTAAAAAGGAAAACAAACAAAACGTCATTACAAGAATTGCATGCGTTTTGGATACAACAGTTACTTAGAATTTTATGAACGGCTTATATTAATGCATTGAACGATTGATTGAACGTACCGTCATGACGTCATCTTAAATATATTCACAACGAACTGCCATTATTTGACGTTGTTTATACACAAAACTAGTATGATACAAAAAAGCTTTCCTTAGGCTGTATTTGTTTTGATTTATAACGTTGGTTTTCAGGCAGGCCGTTAGCAATTCTATTAATAATAGTTAAAAGAACCACAACATGACTTTAAAGGCTCGCAAGAGGTTCTTTGCCGAATAGAGGTGCACGCAATGGAAAAAAACCTGAGACGAAATATATACAAAAATGTCCGTGACTGTCCGTGTGGTCGCCCCAAAGTATGTTATGAACCGTAAAATCCTTTTGTCGGTGCTAAAGCTGCTTATCGCATCGTATTTTCATCAAACCTTGTCCGGATACAAGCTCATTTACACTAGGTGCAAACAATTCATTAACATTCAAAGGAATTAAATGCGGTAAGCTTACTAAGCCATGATTTAAATGTTTTTTCCCAAATGTTTGTTTCACAAAAGTCAAAGGTATACCGATACCGGAAAATAAGTCACAGCCATCATCAAATGATATTTACGACGGTCATACAAGTGTGCATTATTATATCAGATTAAAGAAGACGCGTAACAAAATATAACACGCAGTAATAGGATCGCGTCTAGTCAGTCCTACTTATATCGTTCTGTGACCGAGTTTTGATAGGTTCAGGACCTACGTACCAGTTCACGTTTCCAAGTTCGACGTTATACTTCTGAGCAAGCTGATGAGTAACTTGTATCAATATAACTACTAATACTAAATAAATTAATATATCAATTGATTGATATTCTATCGTCCAACTCAGTTCTGATTCAGCTTTCAAACTTATTACGTCATCTGTATCGACTATATGGACTCTGCTCACTTTAAAATACTGAGCATAGTGTGATAAATAGTAGGGGCGCATTTGTATGCATTCCATGCATTTTAGGTACAGATTATGTGTCAATTTCAAAAAGGTAGGTCTAGAGTATGCATGGAAGGTGATAAGATAATTATCTGCGCACCTCACCCTTTACGAACATCATATAATTCATGGATTTGCGTCACCTTAAGATACAAATCACTGTTCATGTCCTGGAAACAAATGCATTATGTCAGTGGTGGTTCGAGGCAAAGCTAGTCTTAATCCGTATTTAAAAGTCCTTACGGTAGGAGTAGATGAAATACTCGTGCGATACAGATCAACATTGATATGTAGATTCTCTACACGACATGAAGCAAGAAATACGTTTAAAGCAAGTAAGTATAATTTAGAAACTTCACGCTTAACTCTTCCGGTGCCGTAGTCGCCTTAATGCGCGATTGCAAAAGGTGTAGTCCTGGATCAGCCAGCGGCTTAACAAGGCGGCGTCTGATAAGGAACTTCATTATTTGCTATATAAAATGTCGTACTATAGAGGTATCGGAGAGAATCAATTTATTCATATATTAATATATTTTGTTTTCGTAAAATACTTCCTCTGAAACTTATCGCAGACGACAGTTTTAAATTTCGCACCGAAAGGGATAAGTGATACAGAAGTGTTAATTTGTTCATTTTATTCCTGAACCCTTTAGTCCACATACGCTCGTTTTAGCGCTTCTCTAGCAGACTGCTATTGACATTACTATGAGAAATCGATCAATAGCTCATAACGAGCAAGTGCTCCATTTCCTACAATTATTTTCTAAACAATTCAAAATACATTTCTTCTTTTACCTAGATTTTCATTTTTGTCACCAGATGATTTCCTTGTTGAATTGCCTAACACGCTTGTAGAAGAAGGGGTTAAGTGATAAGTTTGTTTTTGATTTTGCATCTCTTAAATGATTTTTGAATAACCATCAATTGTTTTTCTAGCTAAAGTTATGTATAAATCATCGAAGTTTCCAACTGAGCTTTGACGACAACAACAAATTGGAAAACAATGAGTTTTCATCGTACCCTGCTTTATCCGCATGCATTATGTACGTTTTCAATTAGTAGGGTAATAGCCGTCTACACATGTATTGGGCATCAGTTGATCTACCGCCATTACGCTTTTCAGGAAGGCAAATAAAATAATCACTAAATCAAAGCTCAAGGTAAGTATCTATGACCATTATACTGCTTCCTTATTATAAAGGTTTCTCGCTATATTGTGTAACCCTATACTCCTGTTGCGTTATCAATTTATCAGCGATGCTTGTGTACGAATACCTAACTTGTAAAATCAATTGAATCTATGTTAAACAAGCTCATAATAGTTGCCTTTATGAAATTTCAGTCATCTTTTAATATGGGTCATGTGAGGTCAAATAGGAGTTATTTCCATTTTTACACTTACAATCAAATCAGTTTAAACTGATTGGCAGTGATAAAGGGAGTTGAATGACGTAAGTGTCACAACCCATGCCTTATCTTTCTATGAATGATCTCCGTTTTAACACTTTCAAGTTTACAATAACTCTGCAAAATGCCAGTGATAATGAGATTACAACTATTCAAGGGCAATAACTATTGCTTAGCTAGTGAATGTGTGTTATCTCCCTTCTTACGCTTTTAATTAATTACAGTACGTTGCCCGTAACTCACTTCAGCCTTTGAACAATGATAAATGGTGATAAAGGGAGTTGACGACTGACACACGGGTCATATGTCTTGCTTTGACTTATATGGGTGATTTTTGCACTTTCAATTATTTGCTTGCAACTCTGTAACCCTTGAGCGAATCACTGCAAACTTCTAAACATGATAGCATTTTTATCCCTGTTTGTTTCTGCATAAAATCTGTTTCATAAGAGAGATCAAGAGCCATTTTAATCTCTTGACTTTACATTCAGAATAAATATACCCCCTTCTTGTTGAGCTACATTGTTTCTGCAGCCCAGACCCTCAGCAACTTTAGTGCTTTTATTTACAAAAGGAAGAATGTATCATCTCCCGTCTCGAAATGTCTAAGCTGACTAGGGAAGCAGAAATATGTTGTAAACAAGCGTTCAATCCGAAAAACAACCGAGTTTGAAATAGCAAGATTGGACCGTATAACATAAGCAATAAACAGTTGAACATCGGGTGAACGGTGTTATAGGTTAAATGGATTTTTTTCACTTTTCTTCTTAAACAAAATTAGTGCCGTTTTCAAAACCGGCATATATTTTTATGTGATTTTATCAGAACACCGATCGTCACGATTTTTTAGTAAGTGTTACGTAAGCTTTATTTGCCAAAATGGCAGGTACGTGGTTTTTGTCGTACACAGAATATGCCTTTCTGTAAACACCTAGATGCTTAATTGACACAATTGCAGATTCGTAGTAAAAACCGACGATATGTTTGATGAAATGAGCACTAATCAGAATATTGCATGAATTAAATAAATTTATATATCGATAGAATGACAAGTTGCTTGGCATTAACCTTTCCCTCCAATGAAACGCCATTTTGGCGCATCTGTTTATACGGCTATGGCAAACAACGATCAAATCCTTTTCTTCCTACAATAGTTACAATACTTTCGCCTGGATATTCATATTTTATAAGATTATTTCTTTGTGGATCTGTCTTAAACTAGCATGTGGATGAATGATTAAGAAATATGATATTGAATTGCAGTCCATTTCAGAAATTCACTGCATTATGTTTCAAACTTGAATTTAGTGTTATTGCCTGGTTTTAAAGTCTTAATTCGTCAAGTAATTGAATAGTTGAAAAACATTTTGAAAAGCTTGCTACGTTTCCGCTCACCACAGACCTTGCTAGAAGAGATGGAATGTTGAAATTCACAATTTTGAACATGCTGGAAACGGTGTTAATTAGATGCCCGAGAGTATATATGAGAGAGAGTTTCCGGCACACAGCTGGTGGTTTCATTATACGGCTAAATCTGATAAAATGTGTTTGCCTTTAATTTCTCAAATGTTTCGACGATGTTTTATATTTAAGTGTTATTTCCAGAATAAGTAGAATTTTAATTCGTATGAGATACGTTCTGTGAAAAGATGCCATATGAAGGTGCAAACATTGAAGACCCAGATTAGCTATCGCTTCTAAATCGCAGGGGAAATTTAGTTTGACACTCGTCTGAATACATGATATTCTGTTCTCCGCCCTGGAAAGCTTCCTTTATAACCCTTACACTGTCGCCAACAAAGAGTCCGCTGAATTATCGCCTGAATGATCTATAAATCTTGTTTAATACGTTTCAAATTTACTGAGACTCTTACCCGAGTGTCAAACAATTTATATCCAGAACAGATACTAATTTACTCGGCCTTTGATCCGGGTCCAAGATTGATGACGATTTAACTATTGTCGCGATTGGCATGATATGGTTTTAACATTATGGACGTTCTATGTCTATTGTATATGCACCTACACAAGGCTTACTTTCGCGAAATGTGT
>JAULCE010287512.1:0-10739 GCA_032359355.1 Macoma nasuta | reverse complement strand
TTATTCATTAAAAAGATAATTATCACAGACGAAATGAAAGTGTTTGTAAACTAAATAAGTTTCATGGATAACATATACTGTCACGTCTATATATATCAATATGTGTGACATCTCTATACCAAAAACAACTGGGAACGTAATGTTATATTCAGAAATTTCACAGTAGAAAAAAATGAAAAGAAAGAAAAAAGAAGAAGTATAATACAAATACATAGCTGGTGACATGTACTATCTTACCGCAAACGAAACCGGGCAAATCGGACCTAAACTGGTATAATCGTCGAATTAACAAGTTTAAAAACTGTAAACCCATAACAAACTTAAAGCATGCATATTGGGTAGTTGTGCATAGCCTATTTTAGATTCAAATCTTCAGACAGTGTCATTCCTAGCGATATTTGGTTTTATTGTCAGGTTTATTTGAATTGTCAATATGCAAATGAAGATGGACCGTTATTTGCTTTTGACCACAATGGCAAAAAATAGCCCGTCTACGTTTGCATATTGACAGTTCATTATAACAGGGTAATACATGTTTAAATTGTGTACTCTCGTTATTTTCTATCAACACGTTTCATGTTCTATATCAAAAATATTAGCAATTGGTTTGGACCTAGATCAGACATCCAGAAGCTTGTATCAAATTACCAAGTATGGATGTCTCAAATGTGTCATGTGTGTAATCAAACACACAGTTCCTTTTTTAACAAAACGGTGTAACATTTTTATGTAAGAGGGAAGTTTCAGTGTCTACTTTGTACAAAATTGGACATATATATCGGAGCTTAGCACCTCGATCAGACTTTCATTTGCATTTTATAGAGTTTTCGGCTTCTCACCATTACATAACGATCACAATATTAGGATTCTTGAATACAGCAATGTGAAGACAAAGGTTGTTGTCTTCAGGAACAGGGGTAGATTTAAAGAAAAAGAACAATGCCATTTTAATAAAGAACCTTAAGAGGTAGTGGACGAATTTGATTGTACACATTCTTAACGAAACTATTGTTTGTATTTATAACACATTAAGCAGTATTTGAAGACTTGCACATATCTATTAATGTAAAGTGGATACGGCCCGATCATCCATTCATAGCATCGTAACAGGAGTTATGACTACCACCAATATCAGTTGACAATGTATTTTGTTTAATTATTTAGCAATATATAAAAATGGTAGACAAGCATAACTTTTCTAATTCTAATTTATCTTAACACATTTCCTCATATGCTATATTAGACTTAACTACCACAAAAACATCTGGAGAGTATTAAAGAGAGGGATAAGGTCGATTTTCAATGGTTTTGACATTTTTTGGTGAAAATTGAGGCATCTGCTCATTATGAGCAATGCTTTATATTTCACAATGATTTCAAAATACATTTAATTACAGAGACGTCAAGAGGCTTCTATATGTAGTTATGGAATATTCGTACCAACAAAACCATCACATATCTGCAAAGACATTTCAGGTTTCAATTTGTTTTTATCTATAGAATACTCATCGCAAAAAAATACCCGTTATCGTGAATAGGCGTCAATGATATTTGTAAACAAATGTACTAATTAAGAAATTGGTCGCAGTGAATTCATGCTCGATTTCGTTCAAAATATATTTGGAACTTCTGCATTTAATTGTCTCCTAAATAGTGTTCATGTACGTCACGTTTTTTCTGTGAATGATTCTTTAAAACACAGCATGAAGCGTGAAGCGTCATGGCTTAAGGCATTATGGAATTATTATTTACGTAGGAGTGGCTTGCTTTTTATGTCCTTTATAATGATATATCATCCTTGATGATTATGTTTTACTGAATTTATCAAAGGCAGAAACGGTACAAAACCTCTAGTTACATACAACTATGCTCGAATTCGTTCTTTGGCTCGACTTTAATAGCATAATTCTTCTTAAACTACGAGATACTACTATAATATCAAACAACTACTTCAATACTTCCTTGCGGATGAAATTCAATATGTGTGGTAGCCTTTCAAAGTAACAAAATTATCGTACGTTTTCTAACAGCATGGCGCGAACAAACAATTTAAACCCTGATCAGACTGTTATAAATATACTGAAGCTAATTTTGCCTGTTTCGCTCGGATTTCCTGCGGTTACATATTGCGTACAGGCCGGTTCCAAACCCTCAGAAATCTTTCGATGGGCTTTAAGGGCGTTCGCGGCAGTAGGGTGAATTGTTTTTTTAAATAATAGATTTTGTATTAACTTTGCTGTTCGAAAGACCATGCAAATACTTGTTGAAATTTGAAATTAAAAATAGGGGTCACCGATATTTTCAAGGTTTTACTGACTCTTTTCTAGTGACCAAATTCACATTTTCAAGGTTTAGAACCATAGAAAACCATTTGTCAATTATGCATATGCATTTTTCACATTGCATTTGACTTATCAAGTAACAAGTAACACATATTTAATTTTATTTCAACATTTGTGAAATGCTCGTAAACGGTGTTACGTAACTTTCGCGAGACCCGAGATTTGTAACTGCCGCGAACGCCTTTAAGAGTTTCTATTTCGTACGCCATATCCCCGAGAACGTTATACCGACACGCTTCGCCTCGATTTGGTTCGGTTTCCGGTTTCAATATTAATAGTTTCAGTACTGTTTCAATTGCGCATCGAATCATATTGCCTTAGACACATATGAACATAAAATAATACACAACGCACCACTCTTATCCAGTTGTTAACGTCAAGTGCCACACATTGTTCTTGCCTCCAACGTTTTAAATAATAAGTACCATTTAAAAGGTATAGCTCTTCAGAAATTATTACTTAAATTCATTATTAAATGGGACATCTACAGGCTTTGGAATAGAAATAAACGAAGTGAACATTACAACAATTAACATATACGGACCAAACAAGGATGATGTGACCATTTTTAATAAACTAGAATATATGACACAATACATGATATGAATATTAATGTGCCTATGAATATATGTACCTATATTATTACATGAATAACGAAATATTACGAATGCGTGTGTAAGTGTGATGATGTAGTGGTTAGTGTCGGTGACTGCAATGTCTTTCATTTTCCCCCGCGTTGGTTCGAATCTCATTGTGAGCAGATAAATATATTTACCTGCGTTAAAAAAACAGAGCTGATTTGAATGCTTATGTTTCTCTTCATATTTGTTAATTTATCTAAATAAAATAATTTTCATAATTTGTATTAGATATATGTTAGTTGTTTCGATAACACTAGATGCAAAAGTAAAAAGTGTCAATTTCCTCACCAACAGTGACAGTTTAGGAGTCGTTGTCTGTTTTAGAATCCAACGTCAAATGTTCCTCTAAATATGCACTCAAGTTGTTTTTTACGTCTATAGAATGAAGCTGCATTGCACTCAAACCTCTATAGTAATAAATTGTCCACCTGTCCAGCGAGTAACCAATGCGAATAAAACAGTTCAAGTTTAATTAATCTAATTTATCTAACGATAGATACATAAAACACACACGACTATGTCGTGCATTTGTTCATATGCAAAACAAATATAAAAGAAGATATGAAAAAAGTGTTCAAAGTAGTCTTGAACGGGATTCAAACCTCCACAATTTAGCGAAATTAGCGACTGTCCGGACTGCTTCCGAGAGTGAGCGGAACATATTCGGGGCACTTGGCCACAGATAAAAAAAAATAATGAATAGTTGACTTCAATCAAGTTTTTGCCATTTTTATCTCACAAGACATTTTATAAGGTTCTTAATTTACGAATCGGCACATTTTTGTGTTGCCAAAAAAAAACCGTAATTTCGGAGGGAAAACCTGCCTTTAAGGTGTTAGATACCGTAAAGCCATATTTTATATCTCATCACTGGATGGTAATATTTTAATGACACTTTAAATAAATTAAAAATTAAAAATGTACCACCGAAAGATTTTTCATGATTTATAAAATCTGTAGGAGATAATGTGTGTTTAAGTTTGTTGCCATGCCAATAATAATCAATATGTGTCGTTCATCAACTGCAATTAGTAGATACAGAAAAAATGTTACAATATAGTGAAAACTTCGTTAAGAATGGCAATGTTTCTGTACTTGTTTTTGATTGCTAAGGTTACCATTTAATTGGTTTTTTTTCAAAGTCCAGTAGGATCCAAAGTTTCATGGAATACTAGTTATCTTGTTATATTTTGTTCTATTACATCTATTTCTTGAATTTCAAAAAAAGATATTTTCGTACGTAATCGGGTACACTCGTAGCCTAGCAAAACAAATTGATCGTTTTCAACTAAATATACCAACTTCTACCACTGATCTAAAAACGATCACCGATCAATTTTTAACCAGTTGTGGTCGTTGTTGGATCTTTTTTCTGGCATCGAGTATAAAAGGCAATGTGAATCTGATCATAGGATGAGTCTAAGCTTAGTCGTTTTAGAGGCAGATCAACGATTATGTGTTCCTTAATGTTCGCTTTGGCACGCTAGTTAAGTGAAAGTTTAGAAGTTAAGAATTCTTTGAGATATCTTTTGAAACTATTTTTACATATTGTGCCTACTTAATAAGTAATTTAATCAATTATAACCTATTCAACATATACTTGGCTGTTGACGTTGCGATGCGTTTGGAAGGAGATTTAAATATTTATTTTATTGGTCATCTATTTGCCTGGCTGAATAGCTTTACATTGTTTGCTTTGTGTTGATGCATGATTAGCTATTGTGAAGATTTTGATTAAAATTTCCTATAAATCGCTAGGTATATTACATGAAACACTATCAATTAAATACTTCAAACGGTATCTTACTTTGACCTAATATATTCCATTGATTGTGAGACAAGTATTTTCCACAACTTTGTGTTGAATATTAAAATAACGTCCGGTACAAGTTAACACCTTATTTGATGGTTATTAAAGATAGGTTAGACTATAAAATCAATAAATTACATTACCAATGTGTAAAGTACAGTATAATTGTACTGTTTATAGTATAATAACAAAAAAATATTTAGATCCAGATTTGTGAGCCCTGAAGAAGCACTCTGTGCATCAAATGAGGCAAGACCCATCATTCCATACCTGCAGTTGTTTTAACAATTATTCAATACACATATGTAAAGGACATATGTCCGGACATATTGGACATCTCCGTCACACACAAATTGACACAACGGCAATTTCTAGTGATCATATTCGAATATAGTTTAATAATCAACTCAATTCGCGATTTAAACAACTCCGAATTACACGCAACTTGAAATTAAACGGTCACACAGAAAACGCCGCATATCCGTTGCGCGTATCAAACTAGCACTTTGTAATATTTTTTTAAAAAATAGAGCAAATATGTTTTACTCTTTCCTGAAAATTCACAACAATACTCTCCTGAGTTCTTAGGCTAAGATGGCGAAATATAGAACACTTACTCATCATGCAGTTGGACATATTTTTTACTTAGGAAAAGTTACAATTTTGATAAAATAGTCAATTTTAAAAAGGTGATATCTTTGAGATATACATTTAATACTCAATGTCTTCGGCCACTACAAGGTATAACTGCAATTATGCAAAACAGACGACAGGCAGGTTTAACCATATGACATTGTGCTCGAAGTGATCGGTCAGAGAGGCAATAAGTGCGGACCCTGACAAGACTGCTCCTTTATTTCCAGATATTTTTTACGGTAATCAATGAGGTCATGTGTTAAATATCTTTATAGGACCCAACCATTAATAGTATACTTCAATCAAAATAAGATATGTTAATGTGATACAAATCACTTATTCATAATTCTTTCAAAATCTATGAATTTTATATGAGAATTAAAGATAAAGCGTCAACAAAAGATGATCTTCTTTACTGCTGGAAGTAATATTGCGCATGCACAATTCATTTTCAAACTTCACAGATTATAATTTTATGTTTGGAAAAAATATTGGCATACACCTTAGATCCTAATAAGACGCCTAGTCGCACGGCGCTTCATCAATATCTAAGCTGATTGCATATGGCACTATGTTTAGGGGTAAGCAGTGGAGGGGATAAATTTACAAGCATGCACCATTTTTCCCTTTACAAATCTTATAGTATCTTATGCTAACACTGTGCCTTCGTAAGTCCTTGTGAAAGAGACGAACATACAGAATACTTAATACTGATTGGTCAAATCTGTGACATAACTGGTATCTAAAGGGTGATGTGTTTCGGGGACAGGCTAATAATAAGAAAGAGGTTTCTACGGGTGCCATGCATCCGACGGTAAGCGCACAGGATACCCAGGGAAGCAGAAAATACTTTCTTATGAACGAACTGGCATTTATAAATATAAACGTTGCATATTTTTCGCCTTCGGTCGCAAACGCGCATGGATCCTCCTGCAAGGCGCTGAAGGTTGATTGATGAGTACGAGAAGAAATGGAGTCCACTACACTGCTACCCATGTCGGCTACCATTAGACCAAGCATCCGCACATCCGCAAACAGTTCGTCCATATTGCCTGGCCTAAACCTCACAGAGGCATCCACCCAGAACAGAAATGGATGTTCTCTGGCAATCATCTGAAATAAAGGTATTTTATCCTTATCATTTACCCAAGAGTGCCGTATGGTGAAATATTCGTGTCTTCATATTTAAATTTGATAACAAAATACAAACGCTCCTTGGTCAAAAATAATTATCGAAACGTTCAGAGTAAAGGCCGAGTCGAATGTTCGGACTCCTTGCCTTTCGCATAATGCTTACCGTGGCAAAAGAATATATAGTTGCCCATGGTATTTGATTGTTAACGCATTGTATAATGGGGTGCCATCTATCATCAAGATAAATGAAACTAGAAAATAGCCAGGTCATTTCATTACAGACTAAAAGTAATAACTTGATCAAGGTTTACTCCAATGTCAAAACTTTCAAAACTTCCCCGAGTCTTGTACCTTCAGATCGTACAATGACCGTCTCTAGATGTAACGCAAAAATTCCTGGACCTTCAATTGTTTTATTGTTTTTTGCAACAGCTATAGGCGACTTTAGTCTCGCCGATGCCAAAAAGTGAAGTCCCAGATCAAACACCGCATTGAAAGGCGGCGCCCGATTATGAACATCACTCTTTTGAGAAAATAAAAACAAACTTGTTTCTAATATTAATGCTTCGGAGAAAAAAACAGGTTTATTTAGTTTTTTCTGTTAACATTTTCGTTGAATTATTTTATTAAAAACCAGTTATAATCGACACTTGAACATTTGGCGACGAAAAGGGTTAATTGTTTGTCTCTGATTTAGCTCTCTTGGTGATTCTCTTTATGAATAATGATAAAGAATATCTGACGGTTTCACGGGTTATCTGCTATCAGGACATTGTTCTTATCGTGATAACATTGAAAATACAGCTTGAAATTAAAATATATAAAAGGGATGGTTTTGTCATGGCATGGGTCATATATAAGTCTAAGCAGCAACCCCGATCTGGTGATATGCTGTCTGAGCCCTATCTTTGTGGTATCTTATTAACCCATTCAACGCCGTTGGCAACTCAAGTTGACATTGCAAAAAAGTGAAGTCCAAAATGCATCCGTTCAGGGACTTCGCTTTTCTGCTAAAAAACTTATCCCGAATATTAGGGTATCGGAAAATTTATAGTTCATTTAATTATTTCCGTTATTTATTTCGCTAAATATTTGATCCCAAACCAATTATAGCCCTTAATTTTAAATTTGGTGGCAGAATGGTTATTAGTATTGCTTATCCCTTTTACTCTGAGGTAAGTTTTTATATGTCATACAGTTTATCAATCCGACTTTTCATAATCAGTTTGACTTGAATTATAGTAAGTCTAGCAACATAAGTATGCAAAAGAGTTAAGTGGTAACTGTACAGCTATCAAACCAAATAGTGTTATTCTCTTAGACCAGGTCGATGTATACTTACAATACCTGAATATTTGAACTCCAAAAACAAAACAAACATATATAAAGGCAATATCCTCATTGTAAAAGCTACATGTACTTCAAACCTTAAACATCCTGAAGAAAAATAGCCAATTCATTTCACAGTACCAACGCATTAACAACAACTTAGACTTTTCTTAAACTTTAACTATAATATTCGTAATAAGTATGTTGATTTTTATCCAATTAATTCAAACTGTTTCAAATCATGTTTTCTTCATCTATATTCCATGCTCTTTTTAGCAAATTCCCAGTGCATGGCCTGGCTTTCATAATGAGACTCGAGTCGAGATCTTGCTCAAACGAAAAATGTCTACATTGGATATCTCATTCAATTTATTGCCACTGTACTAAACATTTGCCTGCATGTGAAACATCCCATGTTTCACAGGAAGACGAAACTATAGTGCAATAGCAATAAAATTGAGGTCAATATATTGAAGTTGACATTTTGAGTCGCTTTGTGAATGCCATGCCTGATCTTGGCAAAACAAACTCATGTTTATTTATTTTTTTGTTTAGTAATTGTGTTGTATTTTTTTCTGTGGAAATAACTTTATACAACTGTTTATAGAGCTCGTATGACAAAAACATAAGACTGAGGATTTGCTTAATCTATATTTCAGAATTTTAATCGTCAAAGTCATAGATAGTTACATAATTTATAAAAGGATGTATTAAGAAACAAATATAACTGCATTTTTACGATTGATTTTGATTTAATCTTGTGATCTGGGTTGAATCTGTTAATGTTTATATATGTGTTAACTTCAAAAATTGAACAGTACCGATATCAATAGATATAATGTATGTTGTATACAGTGATATTGATATGAAAGAACTTCTCTCGGCGGTCATTTAAAAAGAACGTCTTCTTGAAAACCTGTCAATGGATCTATAAGATCTTAAGTTTTAAGCTAACTTTGTTCAAATTTTGACGTGTTCAACCTTATCAGAATACGTTGGCTCAAAGATCCGTAAATCCACTGTATCATAATTGGTGTGGGTTAAATGAAGGTGCAATCTCTCACCTGAATAATAATTGGCTTCCATGCGTACTTCTTAAGGTGACTAACGTGAACTGGAAATCTCTCAAACGGAAACCGTCTTATCTCACAGGAACACTTCCCTTTTAACTGCAATAAAATTTTGACAAGGTAAAAGTGTTGGTCATGTTTTAATCATTAATAAACAGATTAATTTGTACGAGCATTTTTTTTATTAATGCCCTTGTTCCTATATTGATTTCAGTACAAAAACAATGCAATTCTGGTTATGACTTTAAATACTTCACCAGATGTTCCCCTTGTGGATGAGCTTAAAAATAGTTTGTTGAGGAATTTTCTCAGCGGCAAAGGGTTATTTCGATAATATTTCGTTTAACAATTTTAGTGTAACACTAACGTGTAACACTTAAAATCTCCAGACCTTAAAGTGAATGAACATATTTGCTCATATGCTAATTTTAGACTGATAGTAAACGTTTCTTGTGAAAAGAAAGAAAATCTACGTGAATGTCAGCTGTATCGATAGATAGAAGCAATTTGAAAATTATGTTCATAACAAACAATTGCTACATTATCGACAGTGTTTTCAAAATTCATTAGGAAATGTTAGCAGGTAGATAACTAAATAACATTGCCTGTTGAACTTGTTGCTTTGTCATGCCGAGGTCAAATATAATCAGCCTAATCTGTTTGTACTTCCGTAAAATTGTCTCTTGTAGGTTCGTTACCATCCATGACCCTTCTTTAAAATAGTTCGAAGAGAAACCTGATACGAGTGTAGGTAACTGCGCTGGCTGTTGCGTTATCTGTTGAGGTGGAAATAATTCTGAAAAAAGAGCAACATTCATTGAGAACACAGGTACCTGCACAATTTCATAAATGAGTAGGTAGCTATATTGTTGTCAAAACCATTGAACTTTGATTCATGTTATTGTCACTATCAGTGTTATCATTATATTCTAATACGTGTATTCTAGAAAAGGATACATGTTTGTCTAAGAGTAAAAACAAACTTAGATAGCGACTGATCTGGATCATTGCATCAGTTTCCATTTCGTTCAATCCCCCAAAAAACAACTAACGTAAACCTTCCTCTTATACCCAGTGCAAGAATATCCAATATATACAAATCCCTTGATTATCGGACCTTACAGGAGCGGCAGTCTCTAAACAGCATTTAATATCTATCGTATGTGATTGACCGAGCACATTATACTGCCCACTCTGAGATAATGATGACTTTTAAATTCCAGTAATTATATATCCGATCACAATTTACATACGCATATATTGCAACTATTAGATGCGTCTGTAAAACAGTTAGCGGGCTAAAATATGTATTAAGCCAACAAAGCAAGTCGAACAATGTCGCGTTGAAAAAAAGTATAAGAGTATTTGTTTTGAGGAGCATTATTTAATAGCCGCGTCTTCTTCGAAGTCACCTAAGAGTTTTTTCCAGACGGGATGACTCTTATAAGTAACGTTCACGTCATATATTATAATTAACATAATTTCTGGTAAAACATGGCAAGTACTTAACCCGTTCACTGCCTTACTAGTAGAGTGAAAATACAAAAAATGGGGGAAAAATATACAGAAATTATTTTGGTTGTTTCTTGTCACCGGATGTGTGCCTAATAACATATAAAAAAATCTAAAACAAAACTAGTTTGCGAAATATGTTTTTTGGGGTTAAAACATCAAAAATGATAAACAAAAGTGGTATTTTTTGGAATTTGCTCAGCGTTACTTAGAAAATCCTTTGAAGTGTTTAAAATCAACACAAATTGTTCATGCTGGGTAGTAC
>JAULCE010287401.1:0-10739 GCA_032359355.1 Macoma nasuta | reverse complement strand
CTTGAAATTTTAGAAAAAATGGTTATAGAGAATATATTTTAAAATCCGGAAAAATCCGGAGATCTCCGGAAAAATCCGGAGAAATGGTCGGCCTGTCAGCATATTGCAACACATCGGTCAGACATAGTTGTACCTATCGTTCCCCATTAAAAAAAAACATGCGATACATACATGGGCTTACCTAAAACGGTCTACCAATGGACTAGCCCTAATCTTTGATCATTCAAGGGTCGTTGACAGCCTATATGAAAAATTGGCTCTCGGAAAGGGATTAACACAAGAATGTATAAAGTGAAATTCCTGTCAATACACGAGCTTTACAAAAAAATGAATCAGAACTATAATAATTGATGTGTGTCTTTAGATGGATGGGCCACTTCAAATTATGACTCAGAACAGTACTTGCAGCTGGACTTTGAGACGCCCATGGAAATCACCGGCCTTAGGCTGAGTAGAATAAGCAATGGCTGGCGCAGCACGGCTGTCAGGTATGTTGTTTGTCTACATGTCTGATTGTTTGTATGTGTGTATGTTTATTGGTCTATCTCCCAGTCTGTCTGTCTTGGGCCATATCCCAGTAGCATCTTAAGTTTTCCGTTAAGATTGAAAATATCTTAAGTTATTTGCTTACGTAAAATAAAGATAATCTTAAACTAATGTGGTATGCCAAAGGCAACTTAAGAATTTTTTAGCTAAAATAATCTTAAGAAAACTAAAATTTCTTAAGAATTTTTTAACCCTACGCCACACGAACATCGGCGGAATTGAACGCGGATTTCCGAATGAACCTAAACTATCGACACTTTTGGGTTTCCCGGAGTCTTAAAATAGTAACGGGTTGTCATAATATAGTAAGGGAAGCGGAAAAAATGCATGCGCATAATCTCGGGTGTAAAACAAAACAGCAAAATCAAAACACTGAAAGTACTGGTGAGGTTATTGTCAGTAAATCTCAACGGACAGATATGCAGTAGCATGATAGAGAGCTAGCTATGATAATTATCACTGGGACTGTCACTGTATAATATGCAAATACAATACGTGCTGGTATTGTTATCCATATTTCAAAGCATAATATAACAATTCAAATATAATTCAACAAATGTCTGCACATGTCATATACTTACTGTAAAACTGGATATAGTATGAAGGGTAACTCGATTATTTACAATTCCATTTAGAGGCAATACCTTTATTACCTACAAGTATGATTTAAGAGAATAGTCTTTATATACAAAAGAGAAAATAGAGTAGCAAGAGACGGACTATAGTGTGCGGTTTGCGCATTGTGAGACATTCAAGATGAGTATTATGTTTTATAAAAACGCCCTTGCTACGATCATTTGAGAAATATGCTAAAAGCTATAATATTCGTACATAACAAAAGATGAAGCAAGTTATTCTTTCTAGCTTGTTTTTTGTTTCAAAGTCAGGAGAATAGTTCGATGCCAATCAGATTTTATATTAATGACATTCGACATTGAGTATACCTCGATTGGACTTAAGTATGAACGTAAGTATGTTCCAGATATGATAATTTCAATTGTACAAGTCATATAAAATATGAGATATCTGAATTTAGATTTGATGATATATGACGAAGAATGCCAACAAGGTGTATCAGGGTAAGTGCATACCAGTCGTAAGGCACAAACCATTGCTCAGGATG
Source organism: Macoma nasuta (assembly GCA_032359355.1). Classification (NCBI taxonomy): domain Eukaryota; kingdom Metazoa; phylum Mollusca; class Bivalvia; order Cardiida; family Tellinidae; genus Macoma; species Macoma nasuta. Next base: position 9,070 of record JAULCE010287401.1, on the reverse strand, counting down.
CGTTGTATGGCTAATGCGAAACGTAAGATCAAAGGTGCATGTTTGAACAGCGAGCTTCCAGTACATCTAAATGGTCTAATTCCTACAACAGCTTGATAAAAGTTCTTTGGATCTTGTCTATTCTGACCGGCAAAAAATATATTAAAAATATAACACAGATTCAACACGTTATTTGCACTCGTGAGAAAAGCAAATGAGTTTGTTGATCTTCTCGTTTACCATGTTTTGTTTACCTCCCTATTACATATCTCGTCAATGGCCTTATAACAGCCTGAGGGATTCAATTTTGAAAGCGATAGCAGTATACTATGCGTTAAGTTCGATTAGTATATTATTTCAACTAAAGAAAAATATCCAACCCGTATTTGATGACAACCTCTTGTTTATAAGGAACACGAGCTGAACGTTTACATTGTTGTATTGACATATAGTTTTACTTTACTGATAAAATTGGTCTTATTAGCTAATTATACAGCGTACAAACACAATTCTAAATAAACAAATTCATGTGTGTTTTGTTTTTAAAATAAAGTTTTTGTTCGAAAATACTTTAAACAATCGAAGAGAAAATTAAGTTCATGCTTGCAATTTTACGCCGTTATTTTCTTCATTGCTAGCAATCATAAAAAACTATGGACAAACTATGGAAAATGCAATGAAAAGGAACCAAAATGGATCTCCGAAATATATCTGAATTTTTTTTGTATAAGACTCGACACTTTGTCATATGAGAGGTATATGCTATTGTACCCATGATGTTCCTGGAGAAGACAGGAACCAGACTCTGCCGAAATATGGTTTATATAATCATTAAAATTGTTCAGGGCCACATAAAATTCATGCCTTAGGTTAAGGCATACACTTTTATATTTACATGATTCAAATAGTGGATGACCAACGAATTTACACATAGTTCAGAAAGAATAGCATGCATGTCTTATTGAAACATGGGTATCTAAATTATTTAATAAATAGTCGTAGTTGATTGCCAGGTTGTTCAACACATCCAAATAATCACAAAGGTTGCTGTTCAGACCCTATAGAAGTTGTTTTCTTACATGCCTAACAGTGATATCTATAAAAGAAAACTCTATCTTTTCACTGCTGGCAGTGAAATTATGACATTTTAGCTGTGAAATTATAACTTTTGTTGGAGTGTTATTTTTTTAGTTCAAGAATTTTAAAAGAAATATATTTTACTCATATTTATTTTTGACTCACATTTTATTTATCTTTTAGTTTGGATTTTCTGGTAGATCTATTGTGGTCCATACACTAAAAAATACGATTATCCCTTTTTTTCATAGTTTTGATGCCATAGGAAAGTTTGGCGGAACATCTATAAAATGAGCATCGTCGTTTGTCTTTTAAACCCAAACAGTTGCCATTTTTCAATAAATGGAACATACGTGGCTTTATAAGGGAATTGACAGTTTATTTTAAAATGACATTAACGTGATATTTGACGATCATCGATGATTCATTTTCCAAACCCCGTCTGTGCCTATCTGCTAAAGTAGATGGTGCGTGATTTAAGAAGTACCCCGATTATATAAACATCATTGTAGATGTGTATAATGCATGAAACTGATTTCAGATAACATGTAAAATGATAATTGTAACTTTTTTTATCTGCATTTTGTCCTTAATAATTCTATAGGTGTAGTGAACAAAATATGTGACACTGTGTTTACCAATGCTCAAAGTCCACATTGGACATTGGTGACATTCCTAGCTGCATCAATTCAAAACATTTTAGGAATATACATACACTTCACATGCCACAAACGGCGTCTAGAGACCCCTTTTGGAGCTATTTAATTATATCTACATATTGTTTGCAAATATCTATTTTGTCGCGTAAGATATCCCAATGTGTAATCATAGAAGTGTGTACTGATTTCATTTGCTCATGGTAGATGTGTTACTCGACTTAATCAGTATTTACAGCTCAGAAACGAAGTTGGATCCTTTTAACATAGAATCCGATCATTTAGTGCAATGAAATACAATTAAGTGATTTAGCCAATATTGGAATGTTGAGTCTAAGCACAATATCATCTCGAGGTGTTGATTCAAAGTCATTTCTGGCTCGAAACTGTGTACAATGTGCATCACAGATTTGGCCTGGCATGCAGAATCTTTCTGAAAGCTTGAATATATGTAACATTATATTAAGGCCTACAAAACATACCCAGACTACCATCATATCAACACATAATCTGAAAAGTGACAGACGCTCGTTATATCTTCTGATTATCGTATCGTTTTATGTAGGAGTAACAGAACTTATTACATAAATCATCTGTAGGCTGTTCAGCGAGTGCATGCAGTTCGATAGTTTCATACGATGTATACAGATGAGGGGCTGTGTTATGTGGCATAACATCATGCATGATCTAATTTTGTATGTACGTATATTGCAGAAACAAAAGTTATTACAAAAAGCTGTTTTAGAATTAGCCGCAGGCGACACTTTTGTTGTCGACAAATTTCAACGCGTGCTAAATGATTCAATAGATTGTCATTTATGTCGTTGTTTAATACCAGGTCAATTAGTTTATCAACCTCTATAACAGCGTAATTTAGGTGGGATATAAGACTTATAGAATTCCCAATCTCGTCTAACTGAATCGTTGTGGGGTCATTTTATTTGACTTAATTCATCAACAATGAAAAAAACAAACTCCAAAAGTTGTCTGACATAGTTTGCTTCTTCATTTCTTCATCAATATGGTCAAACAACTCGGGCTCAGATCAGGTCCAACATGCAAACTGGTTGTATTTTGTTTTGCCCTAAAACGATTATTTTTATCATTCTCTAAAACATTGTCCAATTTAACAAAATTCTTAATTACAAGACGATACGTCTTTTTTCTGATTCTTAATCTTTCAAAACCGCAATTATAGTAGCGGAACATGGATGTTGAATATCGCACATGGTATTTTAACAAGCTTTGACTGATGGATGTTCAGCGTCTAACTAGGGTCCAAATTGTTGACACCCTGCTGGTACTTCCAAAAATGTGGCAAAAATATACTCGTTGTTATTATTATTATTATAGATATTACTGCCAACGACAATAATGCAGAATTCAATTTATGCAGGCGATAAGTTATGGAACCGATTATTATTCCTGTGAACTTTAAGTTATTTACAAAAAGTTAGCATTGAGAAAGACAGAAACAAAGAGATCACAGCTATTGATCATTTTTAAGAGATGGTCTTAAGGTTTAGGTCTAACGAAAAACATTTAAATCAAAATCGTGTTGATATACCATATTATTTTCGAATAAATCGTTAATATAAATTCGGGATCAAATCTCAGATTAGATCTTTATCTTTATTTTTGTCAGGAGTGATATAAGAATTGAGCGGTCGTAGCAAATTTTGAGATGATGTGTCCCCTAACCTTTACCACCAGAAGCTTTTTAGACTAATTACCAAGAAAAGAACCTGGGGGCGTATTCTCAAAGCGTCTTAGTAAAATCTTAAACTTAAGTGAAAATTTCAATTTCTCTTTATTTACAACAAATACTTCAATAAAACTTTGCATGCTTGTGAAAAACTATCACAAGCATGCAAAGTTTCATTGAAATATAATTGAAAATAAATTGGAAATCTACATTTGAAATTTTCACTTAAGTTTAAGATTTTACTAATTTACTAAGATGCTTTGTGAGTACGGCCCCAGGTGCAAAATATGAAATACTAGACAAAGGGAAACTTTTTTAATTGAATGGATAATGCATGAATGTTGGGCGGCCACTCAATATTCATGCATTTGTTGTCTTTAAGTCAGGTGGTCACTTAATACAGAACGAACGTAATGCAGAAAGCTCTTAAAAGAGCTCTCAGTGCTAGTTTCCTTTCGCATAAAGTATCCATCTGTTATGAATAGTCACTATATAGAGGATATTGCATGAGTGGTCTTTAAATATGGATTTTAGTGAACGAGAAGATTTGATCAGTTTTTATAAACGAGTTTAATAAACTTCGTTTTAATAACCATGAAGGTTATTTTATATCAATATCATAAATTCCAATGCGATGATCATTAGCGTTAAAAACATATAGCATAGTGCAGTCATTTTGACGCTAATCATAATGACGTTACGTGCATTGTTTTATCACTAGTTATATATCAGAAATGTATAGAATGAGGTTATATCATTCTGGCAATGTCATTTATAATACAAAATGTATTATGTGATGGCCGCTAAAGACTGGTTTGAATGTACAAAACAACTTTAATGTTGCATCTCGGTTGTAGTAGAAAGGTATTTTTTTATTTCCTGTTAAACGCTACTAAGCGTTAGGTCTTATGATGTACTAAAGTACAATCGTTTAGGGTGTTCTACCTTGGCTCATTCACAATTAATGTATGTGTTGAATGGGAACATTATATTGGAGAAAAATACCAATTTCTAAAAGAAATGAAAACCAGTGTGGAAAATGGGAAAATATTTTTTATTCATAATGAGCAAACTTCTCTTTTCCCATAGGGTTTTTAATAGTCAGCTGCTGCAACTTTATCATTATAATGATTATTTATAGAGCAAAGGGTTAAGAATCAACGACAGTATTTATTTATTTTTAAATTCAGAAGTTGACTAGTAAGGATATTATGGGGAAAACGCGCCATTTGTGTAACATTTTAAAGATTCGGTAACTAAATGTCTTCAAGGCTTGCATTACTAAAGCGTTGAGTTTGGATTGCTTTTTTTTTTACACAAACGACATTGCATCCGTTGTCTTTCAAAACATCTAATAACATTCAGCAATTATCAGATAACTGATAGTCCCGAAGGAACAGCTTAATGCCGGCTTAATTCATTTAGACTGTATTAGATGATTTCACACAGAAAATAATTAATGCGCGATATTAGAGTTTACGGATGGAAATTTCAAGATACATGGCTATGCTCTTCATTTACTCCTAAAGAGATTGTCCAAATCATTATGAATTGGTATTTCCTGACCTGTATTTCTCATTTTTCGAAATAAATATATCGATGATGTAATGATCTAAATATAGCATATGATGTAATGAACTTAATATAGCATATGATGTCATATTTTAAATATAGCATATTGGGTAAAGGGTTGAAAATAAATAACTAGAACTCAGTCGATGGCATGCCATTGCAAATGCCCACGTCCCGACCCAATCCTGCCCAGCCCCTTGGGTCGGAACAAAACAAAATGTTGCTCTTGTATGCCGCCATCATGTGATGAGTCATAAGCCTAATATGGAAGAAGTCAATCAAGCTGTTTAGGATAATTCAATAACCGACAATGTTTGACCCCTTGACCCTGCCCTGTCCAACCCCTGTTGTCGGAGCAAAAGGATATGTTGCTCTTGCACACCGCCACGATGTGAGAAAGTCATGAACCAAATATGAAAGAAGTTGGTCAAGCAGTTTAGGAGAAGATACAAAAACGGGCAATGTTTGACCTCTTGACCCGCCCTGCCCCGCCCCCTGGGGTCGGACTTAAAGGAAATGTTGCTCTTGCATGCCGCCATCATATGAGGAGGTCATATACTGAATATGAAAGAAATCGATCCAGCAGTTTAGGAAGAGATATGATAACAGGCAAAGAGTGACCTCTTGACCCTTCCCTGCCCCGCCCCCTGCTGTCGGAGCAAAAGGAAATGTTGCTCTTGCACGTCATCATCATGTGAGGAGGTCATATACCGAATATTAAAGAAATTGGTCAACTGGTTTAGGAGGAGATACAAAAAGGGCATTGTTTGACCTTTTGACCCCACCCAGCCCCGCCCCCTGGGGTCGGCGTGAAACGAAATGTTGCTCTTGCACACCGCCATCACATGAGGAGTTCATATACTCAATATGAAAGAAATCAGTCATTTGGTTTAGGAGGAGATGCAGTAAATAGCCTACGGACGGACGTTCTTACGAGACGGTATTTATGTGGCTACCTTCAGTATTTGTACTACCTTATGTGGCTTTTTGTAGCCACCTAACAGCGCTTTTTAGCCACATAAAAGCGTAGCTAAAAGATAAAATGTTAAAAAAATTAAGGCTAATAGTGCCCTAACCCTAACCCTGTGATAGTATAATTGGGACCCAACCCTAGTTATAGTAATTATAAGTTTTTAATAGTAAAACGGCGACCCAAACCTAATGATAGTAAAAAGAGTATCTTTTTTCCTTTGGACATTTAGTCACATCTCTATACTCTCGTAAGCACGGACAGACGGACAGACGGACGGAGGCGATTATAATATCCCCATTTTTTCTCTCAAAAAAAGTGGGGATAAATATGTCAAAGTGTCGTTAGGTTTCTTAGCGTGCCAAAACAAGACCAATGTGCCATTTAACTATGTCGGTGCCAATTTTAAAACAGTCGTCTGCAGCATGTTTCAGATCGAATATTTTTACGGACAGAAAGAACGTTACTAAAGGAATTGAAAGCCGCGTTCCGATGTCTGTACAAATATATATTTTATATGACATGACTCTTATATAATAACGTTCCAATAGTGCATCTATAACTGTTGGCTATTTAAAACAGTATATAAAGTAGAGCATTTGATTATCACGAGGAAATACTCCATTTCCTACAATGAATTCAATACAATTCAAAAACGGCATTTCTAATTGACCTAGATTTTCACTTATCTTATAAGATTATTTCCTTATAGATAAGTCTTAAAATAGCTTGTGTAGAAAAGGGTTAATCATTAATTGGCCAGATAAAGCCCCGACCAATTAGTCGCTTGACATTTGGAGCTGTATAGCGCTCTAAGGAATTAAATGGTATGCTTTTGCTGTACCGCAAATCTGACAAATAAGCATCCTTTAGAAAAATGGCATCGTGGTCCTAAACTCGTATGGCACCAAATCTAAGCGGTTGGTCATTAAGCCTTGAATTATCCCTCGAAAATTTATTAGTTTCAAGCACCTGAGGGAAGTTATTAGCTCTAATTTTGTTTATAAGCCATCAGAATAGCTGTTCGTTTAGTAGCACAATTTGAAACTTGAAGGAACGCAATTAGGCGAAAATAGATTGACAAATACAGAAAACGTAAAGATAGCTGGATACAAAGTTGACCAATCGGTTTATTCTTAACATTTATAAGTATTACTTTTTGCTGTTGGAAAAGATACACCAGAGGCTAGTTTAAATGAAGAATTATATATATCGCTACAAATGTGTTTTTTAACTATTAACTATTATTTACCAAATGTTCACACATATATGTCACTTTTTGGTAACCCTTTCCATCATAAAGTCACTTTTGACGCAGGCGACTACTCAAACAATTAAAGGAAATGAAGCATTTGCTCGTCACGCTATAATGCTCAATTTCCAAACAATATTGTAATTGTATACATTAGAAATGGCAGTTTTTTGGCCTAGATATTCATCCTTTAATCAGATTTAGTTTGTGTGGGTAAGTCTTAAAATAGCTTAAAATAAGTGTTCAGTTTCAGATAGTATTTTACCGTGTAAAGTAATTTATCTGGTTGTAGTAACATTTGCATTGTATTGCATATGCAATATTACTAGCACTACAACAATGTTGTAGAGGGTATGCTCTTAGACTTTTGAAGACTAAACACTGATATGATATATGGTTATTCAGAAAACCTTAAGAAAATGTCATGGAAACTTAATATGCAATTGTGGTTAGGTAATTGAAAACAAAACTGTTATATCTGACGACACGAAGTTCTTCTATCTATGAGGTAGATATGTCATATGAAGAGTATGCATTTATAGAAATGGCCACAATGGAAGGAACACGTTGAAGTTTTTTAAGCATGATGCTTCCGCAGCCGGTTTATTAATGGCTTGGCTGGTGGTAAAGTTTCAATAACTTCTAAGATGTTTAGCTTTAACATAGAGACATCAGAATTCAAACACTTCTACTCCGCATCTGTCCTTTCTTCTGTTGAAACAGTTTATCAGAAAGTAGTTGAAGATTACGATTCTGAATTAGTCTCCTTAACACGGTTTAATTTGATATCCACCGATGTCTAGCACATCATACACCAATTACCATTAGTCTAAATTCTGAATTCAGAATATACAGCACACACTTTTATTGCGGCCACTGTTTCCGTATGCTGTTGTTCACGACACAAACGAATATACAAACAAAAATAACACTCATGAGACATTAAGTAATACGGCCTCTCATCCAGATCCATGCTGTTTTACGGGCACTAAAATATCTATATATTTACCATTTAATCCATAATTATAACGCATTCCGATTTGTTGCGTTAGAGTTTAAGTGGTTCAGAAATTATTTTTTTTTACTTTGTGGTCTCCTAGTGCCATACTGCTTACAAACCAAAACGCAGAAGCACTTATTAAATTTAAAGACAAATGGAGTTCACCGTTGATGGTGGAATCCATATGCCCTTTACCCTATGGAAATTGTCGTCTGCTCAAACTTTCGCCAGCTTCAATCCTTAACCTTGCCAAATTCCAAGAAATATTTTTGAATTGATATTTTGTTTAGTTTAATCTCAAAGCCCGCCGACATAAGACAGCGCCTTACAACTAACTCCATCGTATTTTTTCGCTCCAGTAATCACCGTTTAATCCTTTGCCTCAAAATGACTCATTTTGACGTATCTGGTACAAAGATTTTTGAAAACTTATGGCAGATGAAGCATTTGCTCCTAGATATCAAATGCTCCGTTTCCCATATTTTTTTTAAAACAACTTACAATTGATATTTTGCTCATAATAAGCAAATGGTCCATTTTCCAATATGACTTCAAGTTACTCAAAAACATTATTTCCTTCTTGATGATTTTCCTATTTACGATATACGTTCTGTTTAAATGGGTCTAAATCAACGTATGCCGTTATGGATTAAACGAGCTAGATAAACCATAGTGAAATAGTTTAAGAAAGTCTTTTCTCCCACTTCCGGACATGGGAGATAGGAATTGTGCCCATGGGAGAGATCTCAATCTTCCATGTCACGTGTCAAGCTTTCTCCCATCTCACGTGACCAGATAATCACCGACACCATTGAACAATAAATCATTTTGAATTGGAGAAAAATAGAGTCTATGTACC
>JAULCE010287290.1:0-10740 GCA_032359355.1 Macoma nasuta | reverse complement strand
GGGCCACGTCTCGCGAAAAGGGGCACTCGGACATAGCAAACAGTGTAGCCCCAGACCAGCCGCCACGTCACTGACGTGGTGGCTGATCAGGGTCTGCACTGTTTGCAATCTTAAAGGAAATCCAATTCTACCTTTAAATGAATACAAATAGTTAATTTCGCGACTAGATGTTTGAATAATGGCGCTGGAAAAGAGCTGAGTCATCGCTTTTTATATGTCCGAGTGCCCCTTTCGCGAGACGTCAGCAAATTGTTAATTACATTCAATGGATGGTACTGTTCTGAACTGCAGTTAACGTTTGTTTGTTCTTGAAGCGTGCTTGGAAGGTTCTGTATAATCAAAAGTATGATACCATTTTTATTTCCTATCTTGATGAATAATTCAAGGGACACTATCTGACCTTATTCATTATCAAGCAACCTTTTTGTATTTTATTTTGCACAAAAGCTCATCATTAAAGGATAATAAAGTGTATCCTTATTTAGAAACAAATTGAATGAAGCGCCTTTATTATATCATAATACACGCAAACTAATTGTATTTCACAGTTCAAAAAATAATACTAAAGACATGTGGTCGTTAAATCCTCTACAAAAACAAAGCAGGGAAGTCGATATTGAAATAGGATTGTTTAAATTATAATATCAGATTGTTTGTATTTGTTTCTATATGCCGTCATGTGGTGGTTTAGGTTGCACACACTAGTTTTGTTTTGTGAGATATTCAGATTATCCAATAAAACGCAGTTGAAATATAAGTATTGTAATAATTTTTCTTCATTTCCTTTCCCATTGTCACTAACCACTTCTTAGAGTTCAGTGTAAAAAATGACTTTTTATACAATTACATGTGAATCGGCAATGTATCAATCGTAATTCTCGAAAACGTGTAAATGTTGCATTTATAAATACTCGTTTTGCTAAATTGCTAAAATTGCCCTTTCTAATAAATAAAATAATGAGTAACCATTATAATGCATGTATATCCACATATGTATGACCTAGATCAGGCACAGGTTGTTTAAGTACTTGGTGCCAAGCATATTGTTGCAAATTTTATTGTAACGCATAATGTGTTGCTTCGACATGTTTCACAAACTCATGAGTACTGTAAAAGTGGTAATGTTTGCGAAGTGGATTTTTTTGCGAATTTCGCGAATACATAAAATTCGCAAACATACCAACCAGGGATAATATCAGGGCACACCGTTGTGTTATTTTACCACAGCACCGAATTGAATATTTACCTCAACAACTCTACTTTTGGGCAAAACAAATAACTTTAACAAAATTCATGACTTCCTAACTTTAATTGCGTACATGAAAATGATGACAGTTAAACTGAAATAGAAAGTCAAGTTTACAATAAATTACGTACAATGAGCAAAATGCATGTGACACAAATCACCGTGGCTGAAATATGGGTTGGCTAAATCATGAATGAATTACTACCACCGGACGTTGTACATGTAGCAAGCACAAACACTTATTTTCTACAAATCCTTTGCCAATAAATTAGAATCGTTTATTTGAAATATTTCTAATGAATAGTCAAAAAATAGGAGTAAATGAAAACAGTTGAACACTGAAAATAGCTTTGATAGTGTCTGCCTTCAGTCTCGCGTTGGTGTGCCTTGAACACAGTGTTGTTTGATCACACCTATGTTGATTAACTTTGCACTACTATGCTGTCAACGTAACTCAAATGTTCGAGGATCTAGTTCAGAAATTAACTTTAAAAAGGCTGGAAGTAATACATTTTAAGTCCGTTTGATACCGACAAATAATTGTGACATTATTACAGCATACGCTTTAAAACAGAAATTATGTGCACGTTAAAAGCCGTTATGAATTTCTCATTCCAACGCTAACACAGGTGATTCTTACGACATAGTTGTATTACCGTCAAACAGTGCTAGTTTTAGTTTTACAATGTGCAGTTATTACGTAACTAGAAAAAAATGATTCTCGAAAACATTTCTGCCAGCGAAACGTCAGTTAAAGCAACTTTGCAAACTCTTAGACCAGCGAAATTAACCACTTATACAGTATTACATATCGTCGTGTTACGACAAAACATGGTGATGCCTGTTTGACTTCGCAATATTTCATTTGCAACTTAAACGCAGCATACTATTTCGAACTGCATGCCGCTTCAGCATAATTAAGTTCAAACTCGTTGTCGTGAATGGTGGAAAGGAACGTGGCGTGACATTACGGCTGTGCGTTGACGAAGTCGTGGGGATAGAGCCTTGTTATGACGTCGTTATCATTATCTGTATATTAACAATACATACGTCAATTGTTTGTACTTAAAGCTAGTGTGTGTGTGTGTGTGTGTGTGTGTGTGTGTGTGTGTGTGTGTGTGATGAAACTAGAACATCACTCCTCTACAAACTTTTCAACATGTTAGTGCCGTGACGAATATAGCAAAGACAGAAGCAGTTCCATCCCCTAGCATCCCCCTGCTTCCATGAGTCAAACAGAGCAGTCAAGGAAGCAGGTACCTGCCCCCATCTGTCTGCTTCTACGAGTTGGCCGTGCCGACGAAGAAGTCGGTCCTGATAGACGACCCCGAGAGACGATCGCAGATAGACGAAGAAGACACAGATAGACGAAGAAGACACAGACGAAGAAAGCATTGATAGACGAGGCAGACACAGATAGACGAGGAAGGCACATAGAGACGAGGAAGTCACAGTTCATCGTTGCGTAATTAAAGTAAATATAGCATGAAAAGTATAATATGATTAAGTGTATCGTAGCCTGCTGCAAATGTTTCTCTTAAACCTTTCATTGCCGGGAGCAAGTATGCGCATGCGCAATATTTCGTCTGCTTTATTATCAAAATTAATAAATAAGCTTACTTTTGGCAAAACTATTGGCCTTGTTACAAACACCTTGGATCCGGATCTAAGCTGTTTGCATATGACACTATGACTCGGGGTAAGTATTGAAGGGTGAAATTTCGAAGTTGCGTGTCGTACTTTGCAGTTAGAATTGCTTTATCGTGTAAACAATGATGTTAAGACCAATGTACATTGGTGTGGTAATATATGTGTATACGGGCTTATTGAATTACACATAGCATTCCTTCGGTGCGCATAAGGATAAATGGGTGTGCACAGACATATTCGCATTCGTTCTTTCATGGGTATTCTGCACACCGTTTGAAGTGCAATATCTTTCCACGGACGTTTATATTTGCAAACACAACTAATAGCATTTTTATAGCTTGATATGTGGACCCAAACCGTTTTGCTTTCATGATGCAATATGACCTACACAATGATGCGCTACCGTACATCCAAAATCACCAGTTTCATTACATGCGCATTATACTAATGGGTAAATGAAACTATAGTGGTATGTCCTCTTATTTGTCTTTGTTCTTTTTATATCGATTTTTCACAAAACGAACCATTTCAAACTGAACTATTTGCATTCACATAATTGAAACAATGTATATCTTCGCTTTTGGCATATAGCGAACAATACAAACAATTACATTTATTTCACTAGAGGTCGCGTCGCTCTTAATAACTTACACGTATGTAAAACATTCATTTAAAATGTTTAGTGGATGTAGTCGATATACATGCATTATTTATCAAAGCTGCAGACGTAAAACATATCATAGTGACCTCATTGGCCGAATCGTTATCGTCTCCAACGTGCAATCACTTGGACCCTGTGGGATCGGTACTCGCCAGGGGTGAATATCTTTATGCTAGACTAGTAATTGACGGATCGATGAAGCGCCCGAAGCCGCGCCCACTTAAATCAAGGGAGATTACTCCAATCATCTCCGACAAAATAGACGGACTATACAGACATTGTGTCAGCCGATTCAGTATTTGTAGGTTACACTAGTATACAGCATTGTTATTAAATATGACTTGATCTATGGGTTGACCAAAACGTCTATGTCATTGTCGGTATTGTTTGTTTGTTTATTCGTCGTCATTTTAAATTACCATGCCGCTCAGATGCCACCATTACATGTCAGGTTTGCTTTGAGTTCAGATTACGTTTCAAGTTTTGTTTTCATCACTGCCTGAGATGACAAAGTTAAGACACCACACGCTTATCCAATTCATCATGCATTTTTTGAATTATATTATTTATAACCAGAGAGGCGCTATATTCAATGTACCGTTATTATTTCCGATTTCGAAAAAAAGAATGTTAAAGTAGTGTCACTTTGGGAAGAATGCATCTCATGATTTTATTTTTTTCTTCAAAAAACTAAGATTTCCATAATTGTGCTAGAACTAAATATGCTTATATAGATGGTCTGTTGAGTCTCATTAGAGAGATTTAGATTCGTTTTAAGCCACTTAATCCGAAATAATTAGGAAAAAATGGCATAATGCTTGGAATAACTATCATGTGAACTGACAAACTGTGATTTCACAGAAACTCTTATTTAGCTTTTTGTTAATTAATTGCCAGAGGCAATGTTAGCAAATGGACTATGTCTTTTTATGAAAATAAAAAACCCTCAGCTTTTAAACTAGCATCAGAAGGGTTAAGTTTTGACCAATGTTTTGTTTAATGCTTTATTGGGGTGATGAAGGCTGCATGTGGGAACACTTTTGTTCGTAATGATCTTAAGATTATTATCGATAATATCTTAATTCAGATTATAGTGCCTTAAGTCTATACATCAAGAAACGAACGCAAAAAGATGACACTGTTATTTTAATGAATCCTTCGCACGATATATTCCTAACAATGATTTTATACATACAATCACCCACCCCTTAAAAACGTAAATAAATATATAAATATAGACATACCGAGCATAAACACCATACTCACTCTTAATTTGATAATCCGACAACAAAATAATATTTTGATAATATATAATACAAGGAAACCTTTACTCAATTTATTCAGATAGTTTGTAAAATATTATCCTCATCATCATCGCGTTTTCTTAAAAAGGTACCTGATCATTGTATGTGGTGATAGTGTAGAGAATAACAGTCCCGGCTGCAGACATCACAGATGAATATCAAGCAGTGCATTTGATATGATGCAAAGCGTTTCTGTCTTTTATAAGTTGTGTACCGAATTCCGCTGCTATTCCGCCTTTTTGCACCCTTCTTTCATAGCACACCTTCATGCTGGACGATCATCTGCCGTGTCCTCCCAGGTTTCAACACCAATGCTTGCTGACTGGAGGTCCTTAATGCAGTAGTCTCTATACCTTAGGCAAGGATGGGCTTTTCTGGAGAATATCAAGCTCCTGATGGTCATATAGCAAATATTTTGAGAGGCGAGCTTTACCCATGCACGTGGCGAAGCATTCGCTGGTGCCGCTGGCTCAGCAACACAAAAATTGCATAGGCTTGTATATGGGCGACTTTTTATATAGATGTTGATACCAAATTAAGAATGTTCTCTATAGAAGCGCATTTAAGCGCCTCTGTTACTTATTTATACTGAAAATATTGTATGATATTGAGCATTTGCTCGTAACGTGCAAATGATTCATTTCCTACAATGACTTAGATATTGTTCAAAAATGGCAATTTCCATTTGCTTATATCTTCAAATATATCACCAGATTATTTCCTTTTGGGCTGTCTAAAATGAACATGTGGTGGAAAGGGTAACTAATTTAAAGATACATCTCGATATGTGAGTGACATATTTAATAGAGATAACCCCTATTTTGACAAAATGCTTCTATTTACCCTAATATAAAGATCTTTAATTAAATAAGCTAATAATTTGGATACTTCAGCAGCCTTTGTTGATTCAGATCTTTCCAACGGATTTGTTTCTTCTAAAATCTAATATAAAAGAGATGACTTTAATTTCAAAATAGTAATTTACTCTCATCTTGACGGAGATGTTCCTCGTACTACATCCTACGGGGTTACCATTTCATAACGTATTCGATTCACTAAGGCCTGTTTTTTTTCTGTTGAGGATTTCAATAATCACAACGTGTTATTACTGAAACGCTCATCAAGAAAGAACACAGGTAGGAAAAAAATCGTAAAACCTTCACTAACTTCTATTATCGAGATATCACTCTTATTGGCAAGTATAAATGCAATTTAAAGGCGCTCTTGTGACAAGGTATTTCACACTCAGAATGTTATGGTGATGATTTTAGCAAGCCTCGGAAAATACCTGGACATACCCATTTTCACACTTTGTTTATAAAACGTATTAAAATTCATTAAGAAGGGCAATGGTCCAACAATATTACAACGCACTGCATATTTGGTGGTGAACCCTTTTACAGTTGGTCATCACGCTTCCCTCTTCGATTGTGCGACAACAGGAAGGTCATATTACTCAATGAAGACTACTTTGAAACCCGGAAAAGGGAGGAGTTTGTCGGATCTATGTATTGTGCCGCTCTGTCTTGATGTCTGCTCTAAAGTTACTCTGATTTCTGACAAATCATTGAGTACATCAGTGATTGGCGAAAATAGTGAATGATTTTTAATTGGTATGTGTTTTACAAATACTTTACACCTGTTGTTGCCTTCGGTGATGTTGTGGAGTAGTCGAATGGGGAAAACGATTATTTACACTGTACGTCTGATGGGATTGTGATGGGATAAGAGTGAGGTTTGCCGCCCCTAAACCAGTTTTAACACCCAGTGATATTTTTGCCACCGACCGTTCCAAGGCGGTACACCTGTCTTCACCCTAGTTTTATGTATGTAACCTGTCTGTGTGTTTGTTCTATATGATTCGGCTCTCGCGTGTGTGGGGGTAGATGTGTGTGTGTGTGTGCCAGTGTGCTTTAGTTGAACGAGAACTTGTTTCAGTGCTATTCGGGTGGCTGTTTGTTTTGTATGCGGTGTGTCCTGCGGGACCTTCTTTTCCACTTTAATATGTGTTATGTTTGTTTTCCAAACAGATATTTAGTTCATGTATTTAAAAATAACATCATTATGAACTAGTGGAATCATTATATTAACATCTTTCGCGCGTGTCATGTGCAATGAAACATATCCGTTATCAAATATCAGTTACACCTTTAGAAACACTGTGTCTCATACGTATGGATATTTTGAACTATTTATAATTTACGATTTGAGACAAATCTCGTACATATTTTGTCAATATGTATCAATTTTAAGTACAAACTAGGTCCGACTGTAGTTTTGATTGTATCACAGATATATTGCAATATTTGGTGTGTGGGGTTGTGTCATCAGCATACACATCGTTATTCATTTACATAGAACAGAAATAGTGACGGATCATAATAGTATAGACCCCTGTGGAGCTACAGACGTTAATTATCATGTATTCGAAGTACCACTTTCTGTCCTAATCAAATGATGATTATTAATGTCTTATTTGAGCATTTTTGCTATCTCATTTATAAAAAGTATTTTACCCGGATATATCAATTCATCTGGAAATAAATCAGAAATTCAGATAGTATGTAATTGTTTAAATGCGCTGCTAATGGTCTGGATGGATAGGCTTTGCGGAGTTTCAAAATAGTTTGGGCCTTTTCTCTCAATGCCGCATGCTTTCCTTTGCACAGCAGCTTGTTCAGATTGTCAAATGTCTTTTTCGTTTAAACGTTTGTGTAACGCAATCGAAATGTAGGTTAACGTAAGAGGAAAACTACAGATGCATTTTGGCTTTTGAGTATTGTAATTGGTATATTCCATTTCCTACAATGTTTTTAAAACAATTACAAAATGGCACGTTCGTCATGCCTAGATATGTACCCTTTAAATCATATGAAATTAAGGAGGTTAAATATGTAAATGCTGAAGTATGATAATCGCACACCTCGTAAATATATGGAAACCGACATCACCATCTATGGTTCGAATCTGATCAGCGTCTTCTATCTCGGAAGTGTAGACGATCATACTTTTGTCAAGTATTTTGAGAGAGCATTATGATGATTACTCTCCAAAGCCCCGGTTAGCGATGTACCATTTCTAACCTCTGCAGAAAACTCGGGTTAGAGCAGATATTTCAGGATTGGATCTATTTATAGTGCAGAAATTCCACGCACGCGCCTGGCACGCGCCTAGTAAGACCGGGCCAATCAAATGACAGATAACAAATCGCGCTGAAGTTTTCCATTGTCAATTTCAAGGGAATACCTATATTTTTAGAACATGTGATGTCATGTACGGATTTGTCAAATGAAAATTGGTATACACTTTCTCGGCCTGACTTCATTAAACAGATTTCCTATTGGTCTAGCAAAGTAAACAACTAGCGGGAGCTCGTATTCAAAAATGCAGCGTCTGAATAGAAACGGAGTGTATTATTTAGAACGCTGCGAAGGGAGCGTATATGATGATCAGTCGCGGTGACAGTGGAAGCTAGTATTTGTACCAGACAGCCCATGTATGCGCAGAGCCCTAGATAAGGTTCATACCATAAATGCTAAAATCAAATTTCTAAACTCTATGTTGTTACCATTCATAAGAATGATATTTCCAAGACGAGTTTAATGAATGGTAATAACACAGGGGTTGTTTGGTTTAAATGATTCGAAATAGATCGAACAATATTTATGATACGCACGCATGACTGCAGTCCTGACGCCTGACGCGTATTGCTGTTTTAGGTGTTGTGTTGATAAAAAAATAAGAACTAAATTGTAATATGAGAACGATTTTTCATAAAGAAAAGAGGGCAAAGTATAATATCGTTTTAGCAACTTCAAATATAAACGATATGAAACATTATATAGTTAGGGAAACAGTTTCAGTTACCCTCTAATGGGCAACACACTTAACTTGTAAAAACGATTATCAAGATCGGACGTCGATTTTAATAGATTTGACTTAAACATTGTTTACACTATATTTAAGAATATCTTCAAATATGACCAGAACATGTTTTCATAGTATTTGCATTTGGTGTACGCTACGATTGTTGTGAAAACGACCAATAATATAGTTTACCCACCCATTGTTCCTTTATCGTTGAGATAATTAATATCAAATCAAAACAGATCGCTTTGTTGTTTGAAAAAATGGCCATGCATAGAGCGTATGACATTTGATTTGTTATCCACATTAGCAATTGGTAATCTGATGGTTGAATGGTCTATACCAATTTAAAATCATATAAAAACGTCAAAATATCAGATTGTTGTCCAAATCGCGTGTTATAAATAATGAATATACACTTATGCGATTTCCAATTAAGTATGCGGTTAATTTTACTCATTTTGACTACTAACAAGCATTTTGTTCTGAACATTAATGAGTGAATGCGTTGGTGTGAACGATCCATCAATCGGTTTCCCCCAGGTATTAGGAGACGATATCTAGTTGAGACAGATATAGTGCTGCCACATTTTGATGTTACGTCATTGCCGTGAGGTATGGTTTCACACCCGTTGACATTATTCTGACAGTGGGTCGATCAATTATACGGCGTTTCACATCAGAGCGCGTTAGTCTACAACTTCACCGATTAACTTAATTTTTGGCAAAAACATGATCGAGTGTCAAACAGCTTGATTCCGGATAAGATGACAAGTTACTCGGCGTCTCATCCGAATTTTAGCCCTTTGCATATGACACTGGCTCGGGGTAACTCTTGAGGGTTGTTAGCGACTCGGTTTTGTCGAGTGATAAGGATTTTCAGCAATTTTTTAAGCGTCTTAACTGGAACCCTGTATTGACGCTAAGACCTGCTCTATAGCCTAATGCAAATATTGCTTAAACAATATCGACGGGTTTCTTCTTAAAGCACAAACCTGCCGTTTTGGACTTTTATAATTAACTTGTTTTGTACTTGATAAAATCATGAACCTGCCATGTTTGCAAATTATACGTACGTGTTGTTAGCAGAAATCATTGATGTTCTTCTAAAACCACGTATGCGCCATTTGGAGAACAAAAACATCGATGTTTAACAAAATGCAAAATATTGCCATGTTGGCAAATCGCAATTCGACGTGATTTAGAAAAAAATCCTCGTAGTTCTGCAAGAACAACGTATGTGTCTTTTTTTGTTTTTAAGGCACGTAGTTTAAGAAGAGTCGACACTAACACATTGATTTACGTTGGTCAAGTTGACAATGGCAGTCGTGGTTTAATTATAAAATACTGCAATTTGCTCTCGATTTTTATTGGACTGTTTAATTATAAAATACCGCAATTTGCCTCTCGATTTTAATTGGACTAAGAACCGCTCTACTGTTAGGAATAGGAGAATGCTAGATTTTAGCATTATTTGGTGTACACTACCTTAAAGAGTTGGTATTTGAGATTTGTAAACAATTCCGGGCAGCGTGTGTCCCTGTTGAACCAGATGGCGACGACATGATCAGAAGACAGTCGCCATGGTAGCCCTGGAATTCAATATGCTACTTTATTCAATTACAACCACATAGACGAATATCCCATTGACAATTGGATTATTATCCTAAGGTTGTCGGCCTTTGGTTGACACATCTCATTCCTTATTCAGTAGATACAGTTACAGAAAAAAGTAAATTATTTCATATCGTCGAGTTTCTTCTAAAACCTCATATGTGCCATTCTTCAAGAATTGTACATACGAGGTTTTAGGAGAAACCCTACGATTTATTCTTAAATCATTTATGTATAATTTGTCAAATTGGCAGTTAGTACATTTTCAAAAAGCACGTAAGTACCAGTTTTGAAAGAAATTAATGGCACATACGAGGTGGTTGGTACTCCTATCTTCACCCTAGATTTATGTATGTTTTTGTCCATGTGTGTCTTCTTTATGTAGCGTGTGTTTGGAC
>JAULCE010287179.1:0-10741 GCA_032359355.1 Macoma nasuta | reverse complement strand
GTTAGTCCAATTAATTAGATTCCAGTGAAAATTGAGCTACTTTCGGTTATAGTAATTTCCTACGTAGAATAACGGGTAAAAAACCAAGCCAAATATGTTGAATATTAAATTACCTATCGAAACTTTGGGGAAAAAATCTACTTTCACTTTTCCTACAAACCGACAGGTGGCGCTCGTGATATATACACGTTCGTAATAATTAAATGACCGATGCTTACCTTTGATACTGAGATCGAAACCAATTATTCGACGTTAAATTATTTAAGTTCGACCTTAAATTCATGATGGATAAATAGAAACAAATTAAACCGGATTAAGGATTCAATTATCACTCGCCGTAAGTTAATCATCAAACTGGCAACAATCAAACTCCCACTCTTTCATCTGCTAGGTGTTTAAAATGTTTCCTAATGGCGGATTTCGCTGAAAGCATTATCAATATATTTCCTTGTAATGCGTGTTTATGAATTGCTTAATAAACGAAAGTTAATACTTTTCATTGCGATTTAAAATTTCAATTACGGTCACACTGATTGACAGTGCATGGTGTCCCATTAAAGTATGTCCTCAATAATAGGTGTCAAAATCTCCGGATTATTGACGAACTGACCCATCACGGGGGATTAAGAGTCTCAACCTACACATAGGTGTCAACTTGATATTTACGGTAGGCGTGTGTAATTCAGTGTCATCTGCCAAACAATGCGTGGGCGTGGGCTTACATTTAGATTTTTTTTATTATTTTTTATTTTTTTACGAGTTCTCGAATAATGAAATCAATAATCGGTACTCGGACACTAAATAGAGTACCCGAGTACTGGGGTAGCTTGTCCCATCCCTAATGTTTAGTATTCAGAATGTCAGTAGTTGTAAACAAACAATACAAGACTAAATTATGAGCACATCGTGTCAATGAAAAGTAACAGGAAATTGTTTATATCGAACTGACCGTTCAAATTGTTTGATTTTGTGTTTTAATGGCGATTGTTATATCAATCGTAGTCGCCGTTATTGTTATAAGGGTTTAATCCTTTACTACAAAGAAGGGCCTATTGGCGCTTCTGTACAAGACCATTATCTACAATACTGTGGGGATAAAAGCATTCGCTCGTTATGAGAAAAAGCTCAGTTTCCTAAAAGATTTGCAAACCATTTAAAATTGGCAGTTTTCATTTCTTCTAAATATTCTTCTGTTTTTATCAGATTCTTACCTTGATACAAATGCAGTAGAGGATCACATTACATATTATGATCGATATCGTATCAAAGCTTTTGTTAAGCCGTTCACTCAATGCCAATTGTTATGCATTTGAAATGATTTTTTTTCACACGATGATAAGCGAAAAAAAGCCTTGATGCATGACGAAGTATTATACTGATTTAAGTATTATATAAGCTTCACACAGCTTTCTAAAGTCCATTTTATCATGATATATTCCATATTTGATGTGTTTTAAAGACTTTTCTAAGAAGTGCTCACTTAATACATTTTAGCGAACAAATTAAAAGTCTAAAGATATGTGAATGGAAAATAAGAATGTATTCATGCTAGTGTTACGTTATGGATGGCAAAGATTTTTGCCCTGGAATGAAAATGCTTACCAAATATTCGTCATACAGTTGGTTTATCCGACATTCGGACTGTGAGATATCATCTCGTGCGTTTGTTATCTGTGGTCTAAATCGAAGAATTGCCGAAAAAGACACCATGAATGTATTTTCGTTAGGCTTTGGTTTTTCTATATTGTCTTTGTTACACTCTTGCGGGGCCATGTCATCTTTTGTATTACATAAGTAACAAAAGACATTCCTGTACTTTCTGTCGTAAGGATGATTATATGCTTTACAAGCTTGCTCAACGACGGCGTCATAGCGATCCCACAAGCCTGAAACATTGCATGACTGTATGAAGTGTGTGCATTCTTGCACAGTCTCAGACGCAGCTAAAGGAGGCTGATAGAACATATTACAATCTTCACTTTCAACTATGTGGGTAACAATATCACCAATATCAGGCGTAAAC
This sequence comes from Macoma nasuta, assembly GCA_032359355.1. NCBI lineage: Eukaryota > Metazoa > Mollusca > Bivalvia > Cardiida > Tellinidae > Macoma > Macoma nasuta. Next base: position 8,718 of record JAULCE010287179.1, on the reverse strand, counting down.
AATGAACTATTTATGCACAGTATCTCTGGTCTCCAGTATATCAGATTTTCCTCGAGAACGCCATTGCAAAGTGCACAATAGCGATTGATATAGACAGCCATCGTTGTTTGATCTGTAACTGGGACCCGTGTGTCTAAAGTGTTGTATTCTGCCGCATATTCACACATTCCTCGGATTTGATCCCCTCCTTCCAGTATGACATGGCTTAATGAACACCCAATTAACATCATGTGATTGTCACGATTGAATGCGTATTTGTTACTGTATGGTCGTAGCTGCGAGCCACTACAGATTGTCCGTGTGGATACCTGTGATATATGACCCAGCATGTCTGGACAGCACGTGTCTGTTTTGACACAGTTCGGATCGCTGGAGCACTTGCCACAACAGGTTTTGGAAGGTTCCCCCGGTGGACTCGTAGACATCCAATTTAACGTTGAATTTCCAGTTGCAAATGTTTGATCTTCAGTTGAATTGAATTGTATCTGACAGAATGCATTTTGAACGGCGAATACAAAACTTTGAAAGTTGTCTTCTATGTGAGAACTTATTTCTTCTGCAACCGTCATTGCCAAAAGAAATATAAAGACATGTGACAAACAGACCTTTTCCATCTCTAGTTTGGGGAAGTTTCCTTGTTGAGACCTCATTCATATCAGGGAAACCTAAAAAAGACATAACACCACAAATGGGTTTGGCGATTGCTTAGCACATTATTACTCTAAATATATGTAATACATTCTGATAGCAGTATTTGTTATTTAATATTTTGCATGCTTCCGGAAAACTCTTTTTAACATGGTTATTTCAATTTTAAAATGATATTACAGACAAAACTGCTTTGAGCTGATTTGCAGCGATAAATGTTGTTTGTGACTATTTGCTTCGAATCCTTTATTTTAAACATAACATACAAACATTTTGTTTAGGACCTTTTAATTGAAATTATATGTCCATAGTTCTTTGTTCGTTGGCAACACATTGATAATTCATAATTCATTCCGCATCTACTAAGGAAGTCAGTTCCGGGCTGAAAACCTCAGTCAAATTGAAATCAAAGATTGTTTCCAGGTCGAGTAAAGGACGTCTAGATTCATTTGACATAAACTGTCTCTATTTCGAGTAATAGAATGCATGTTTAATTGTTTGTCTTTTAGATGATGCATGTATTATGAATGGAAAAGTAAACAGGATTTGTTTTTGTTAAGCAAAATGTTAGATCGTGCTTCTATTTGCTTCTATTTAAGACTTTGATTATATTGATGCATATCTAGGTAACAGGAAAATGTAGATGTTTTAATTATATTAAAAATATTGAAGGAAATAAAACATTTGCTCGTTGTGTTCTACTTTTTCTACATTTGTTTAGTAGTAGTCTGCAATAGAGGCATCAAAGTACCTTTCTTTGGAGTTTACGGTTAAAGAGGTTGAATATGCAGCTGTATATAATATATAATTTTAGATTAAACCTAAACCATTTGTTCCATAGATATGCCTATGGACTTATATCTAGCAGATTTATCTTGAAATCATTGGGGGAAATGGAGCACTTGCTGATTATGAGTAACTACTCCATCTTCCACAATGTTTCAAAGTTATTCGAAATTGGTGTTCTTCTAGATAATCTTCATTTTCATCACATATTTTCATGACTAAAATAGTGTGTGGCGTAAAAGGTTATAGTTGATTGCATCTAGGACCAATACTCCGACTAAAGGAAAAACAATATGTACAGCAGATGTTTTGTTTGTTCTTATTTTATTTGCTTTATTAGCAGAAGCAACTACTAAAATCCAAGCATGCGAAAAAGGTATGTTTGGGTAAAAAAAAACGAAACGAAACTTTGAAAATGAGGGTCGCAGACTGAAACAAAAAACATTATCGTCGGTTTGAAAAAATGGCACATGCGTAGTTTAAGAAGAAAACCTAAAAGTTATTCTTAAATCACTTTAGCGAAATAAAATAAATTAAATTGTTTTAATCATTTGAGGTTTAAGTCAGATCATGTTTATAAATAAACTGTTTCAATTAAAAATTAAAACATTTTCTATACTTTTCCATCAACATGTATGCAAACTATGAGACAGGAAACAACACATTATGGCTAACATGTTCTCTGTTAGTGGATACAGGTGCATCCATATACTATCATTATACATCAGTAAAGGTATGTATATGCATGTGTTCTTCACTGCAAATATTAATCTCCCAGCTTAGGTGTTCCATATTTTGGCACATTAGTAGCATTACACAGTGACCACTTTGTTCCCATTTCGTAGTTTCCCTGTAGGTAAATAAAACTGAAATGAATAATCATAATTTATTTTCGAAAATACACTTTCATATCAAGCATGAACCATTAAGTAAATGTATAATGTCATTAATCAACAAATACAGCTATGCACTACAAAAATCCATCAACGTCTTGAATGAAGATATAGTTTGTAAACGTGCATTCTAGCATTATTTTGTGAACAGCTGATTCACTAGAGTGTACGAACAGTATAGATCTAATAGATACTCTAATTTAAAAATCCGTTTTAATCTTTAGTCTTAAGTACATACATATTATTTACAGCAGCATTTGCAATGATTTTAAAACCAGGCCTAGTGTAGTGGACATGATATTTAATGAGATTAACATATACTAATAAATAGTCTACCGATGGCCAATCTCTTATCTGCCGAACATACCACATGGGAATGACCCTGTAGCCCGGCCCCCTTTCATGTTTGCAAGTGAGCGTGGGAGGGTTAGAACTCGTTAGACTTTAGACCGAACAATATCTCAAATTAGACCTTACTTAAGAAGACATATTTAGAAAGTGAATTAAACCTATATTATCAAATGGAACCTGTATGTGCTACCTTTATTCCCCTAAACTACAATAACATTACATGGTCGAGAATCTAAACGATCATTGACTTTGGACTTATATTGGATACATAGTTCAGTTTTTAATTATGTCGGTTCAATTATCAAGATTGACAATTTCAAAGTTTCATGGATTTAGTACGGATTAGTACGGAGGATGCTGACCGTTTTTTGAATTACTTTAATGCCTACTGTACATACAACAATATTAAAAACAACAATGTTAGCAAAGTTGCAGCATTTCGGACCAGCAAAGATTTGGTTTTTAAGTCTACCAGATGGTGACAAAGCTTGTTGGATATCAATTGAATCCGTGTTTACCCGGAAGTATTTAACAGATCCAACATCGTTAATGTGAACTTACACAGAGTATTTTCAATCCATCAACCTAAATGAAAATGACAGACTTGAAACATTCTAAAGTAGTCCTTGTGATCTTGGACGAACACTTGACAAAACTGATATTGACATATTCCTCAATTTCATACACAGCTAGCATTTTACGTTCGTGCCAGAAACCCAAAAACTTCGGAAGAAGCCCTTAATGCTCCCAAAATCGGGGAAGCCTATGGCTATAGGACACAGCCCACCCCTATGACTCAGATGTATTCAGCAACACCACTAGACGTCGGATCAGTGCTTGAGGACAAAACCGAGCAACTGTACCGGCAAGTAAAAGACCTCACAACGATCAAGGGTGCTCAAAATGACCAAACAAGGTGCTTCCAATATGGAGCAGACGACCATTACCAGCGAACGTGTTATTGAAAAGGAGGGCCTAGAAACCTGAACATTTTCCAATTATGTGGGAAAAAAGGACACTCGGCCCAGAACTGTGCTCGATTGGAAGCACATCGTTGCAAGTTTTGTCACAGAACTGGGCATTCTGCATCAGACTGCCGTCATTTTACCGTCCAGGGAAACTGGAGAACCCCAAGAGGCAGAGGGCGCGGCCACTTGGGAAGACGCAACTAGACGCACGGAGATGCAGCCGTACACCGACCCGTTCCAGCCAAATGACAGACCTGTACTAGCCAACACCATCTGTGATAAACAATGTTACCATACCGAACCAGTTTATGTATTTACCTGTTCAAATTAGTGCAGAATTCAAAATTAATTCTTTGTTAGATAGTGGAAGTGCTATAAACTTAATTTCTAAGGACCTTTATGACAAAATTCAAAAGTAACTATAAACACGTTTTATATGACACTGCACGGGACATTTTATTGGCAAATGAGTTCTGTGACATTATTGTTTATTTAGAAACAAACGAGTTGCCTAAATGTCAAAGGAAAGCTCGAAAGATATTGCTACATGTCAGTGCCTATGAATTTATAGATGAAATTATGTTTCACTCGCGTGTGTCTAAATCAAAACGGAAAATATGTTCTAAAAACTATCAACTTGTCCCAGAAATAATGATACAAACAAATTTGGAATTATATTATGATTCACCAATTATTTTTTTTACCAGATGACACAAAAAGTTACATACTTTGTAAGATCATTTTATGAATGTCAATGACGCAAAATGACAAAAATTCATACGAAATCAGGAATTACAGCCTAAAAACACCAATCAGAGCCGTTTCAGGTATGGCAAGTGGATTTATACGGACATTTACCAATCACTAAGGCTTTTCCTTAATACTAACAGCAACAAACATGTTCAGTAAATATTTTGGTTACTATTCGCCTTGGAAATAAGGACACTGTTTCAGTAGCAAGTGGACTAGTTCAGCTGTTAACCAGATTTGGCGTTTGTGACACTGATCAGTGTTATGGGTACATAATCTACATCCAAGTCCAGGCATGAAATATGTAGGCAATTAAGAATTAAGCAAGAGTTCACATCAAGTTTCGTGCACCATTGTCTTGGAGCATGTGAACGTACGCATCGCACCATTGCCAAGGGACTGACCCCGTATGTGCAGAAAAATATTGCAACCGTGATTGATGCTTTACTATGTGTGACTTTTTCGATCAATATTGGCCAGAGACTGTAATTTCCATTATCACCACCGGCTCCTGCCGATTTTGAGACGATCCCAGTGGACGCACGGACATATATACGCACACGTGCAGGAAAGCTTAATTTAATTCGATCAGAGGTGAAAAACAACTTACATAGGGTTCAATAAAAAATGACTCTGATCGTGCAAATGTGAAGGAATATGCACTTGAGGTTTAATCAGGAGACTATGTTTACTTATTATGTGAGACTAAGGGTGTCGGTCAAAAGCTACAGAATAAGTACACGGGAGCTTCCATAATTGACCGTGTTTCAAGCCCCCACATGGTATACTTAAGGCATCCAGATTCAAAAAATGCCGTTAAAATAAAAGATGGCATATGTTAGATAACCGGAACCAAAGGAATATTTTAACATCAGTGTGAAATCCTATGAAACTGGCCGGTCACAGGCTGTGATTGACAGACCCGATAATGACATTAAAAGTCTGGCAAAGTCAGGAAGTGACCACACAACAAATGTTAGAAAATCAAACCGGCACCGGAAACCACCTGATACGTTTATGTTGACCCACGAGACTTATCAGATGATCAAGGGGACATGACAGATCGGGCTTGTTATTTACAAGATCAAACGTGTTCTTGGTCAGCGCATCTGGGAGATCTCAAAGAGTACATTGTGCAGTTTACGGGGGAAATCAGCTGAAAATTCTATATGGCTTCCTTTCCGTAATCTCAATCTCAAGTTACAGCAATGTTATGACGAAACCGCCACCGTAATTAGGTCGTGAGCTAAGTGTTATGTTATATAGTCAATTGAAGCATCGTAGTAATGACCATTGAAATGAAGTACATGTATTAACTTTCACATGTGTATAATAGTTTAACAAGTAATTTTACAGATCCCCTTTCAATAAAATGATCTAAATCTACTAAGTATTTGCAATATATTTCTACAAGGTAGTGTAATTATGGGATCTGTTTTCTCTTAAAATAGTTAACACTGTATAGATTAGCCATGTAGAACATAAATGAAAGAAAAAGAGTAGGATGTTGCCCAGGTTCCTCTGTATCCGTTTCCCTCTCTCTTGGACATCCAATTAGCCCAAAAGTGTCAGAAACGGACGTAAACAACAAAACCAAACCAAACATAAATGAAAATTCCTGACATTTATGATAAATGCATGAAATAAGAAGTTTGATTTTATGATGCATGATCATCAGGGTTAACTAAGTATTTGCAGGCTATGTCTACATGATTGTTTTTCTCACACATATAGCTCACACTATTTAGTATAGTCATGTATCAAACAACATCTCAAATTAGACCTTACTTAAGAAGACATATTTAGAAACTGAATTAAACCTATATTATCAAATGGAACTTGTTTGTTTTACCTTTATTCCCCTAAACTACAAAAACATTACACTAGCTTTCAATAAATGTCTCGAGCTGTGATCGTGCTCAATTTCAAAGTTACAACTTCAGATGTCGAGCTCAATTTCAGTACCGTGACTGCCATTGTAAAACAACTAATTTCACCGGCATTAAAGTTTTAGTGCAATGGCAATAAGATTAAATGAAAATTCCAAAGTTGAAATTTGAAATTGAGCACGAGCTTAGCTCGAGACGTTTAGTGAAAGCCACACCAGATACGTTTGATGGAACTCCATATCTCATGAATAGCTCACTATCACTATTGTTGTATTCTCTAAGAAAAAATGAAGCGAAATCTACATTCACACTCATTACAGACACAATCTTCTACAGATCAAAACTTAAATCTAAAGGTTGCTTTATGAGATAATCATTTTATGAACTGCAGATATTTAAATGGAAGTACTGGATGCCGTTTCTTCTAAGCCGCCAAGCCAGGACCATTTGCCGATAATACAATACTCTACATTCAGACTCGCCATCAAGACGAGAGATGCATTGTACCATCAAATGAAGAAATTTTAACAGGATACCAGGATAAGTTGTCTAGATTGTTTATTTTTGTTCAGGTTATGCATGAGTAAACAGTGAAACAAATGCTGGAGCGACAGGTCAACTTCCGGGCATACGGAACAGTTTTTTAGAGCAGAGGAGGATCTACAGCTCTCCGTCACAGCTTCGAAAGATAAAACTAATTTGCAAGCATATAAAACACACTTTTCAAAGATAAACCAAATGCAAGTATTAGTTAGTGTTTATTAAGACCGTTCAACATGATTTTTAATGCCGAAATGCAGCGAGCGAAGCGAGCAAATGAGGCTTAAAATCTCACGAAAAACGGTCTTAACAAACATTACCTTGTATAGTGTTTGCTCTAATGTTTAACACGAATGGAACTGTGAATCATATTAAATTTTATGATTCCTGAAAAAAATTTATGTTCTCGGGGACGGTGATTGAACACGAGACTACCAGCGTAATATTTCTTAAATCTCTCATAAATTAAGTTTATCAGACTGAAATAATAAAACCAGCCATTGCTCGGGATCTAGATCAGACTCTAGAAATAAATGGTGTCAGACATATCTAAATTCAAGTAAGATTGACTTCAAACTTTGAACCAGTGTGATTGTAATGTCGGTGTAGAAGTAGTATTTTGCTGTTTAAGCGACTTGTACATTACATTCTTACGACTATTTAGCTTAATCATTAATGTGCTCCCACAAGGTAAGTATGGTTTTAGATGTGGATCTTGTAAGGTGTATTTGACATATCTTTCATGATCTATTGTCTACTTTTAAACGATCGAGCGGGCGAAAGTATGTAAAGTCGACAATTTGGAGGAAGGATAAATATACAAAACAACTTTAGTGACGTAAACTTTCAATGCTATCGATGCTAATCATTGCAAATCATTTACAACAGAAAAATATCATTTGAGATGTTATTCGAATTAAGGGTTGATCGGATTCATGAAACATCTTAGAATAAACTGCTTGTCAAAATAAATGTATTTCTACGCGGTTATGCTAGACATTTCATCTCGGAGACAATTCTAAATTCTAAAATACCTTGTGATTTGTATAAAACGTAAGCTTATTTGTAAATTATTAGAAATATAAAGAATGAATTATTTTTGTTTGGTGTTCATCGATATATGAACGCCGACCTGATAACGCACAACAATTTGCATTAATTCATCCTGAATTCATGCAAATTGGTATGCATGATCAGGTCAGCGTTTATACATCGATGAATACCAAACAATGATATTTTCAATCTTTTAGTATACACAGGAGGAGATCGGACTGGGTCACAATAATATTTGATGAATGAGTGATTATCTACAGATAAATTTTAAACAACCAGCCAGCTTCAACATGGTTTGAATGTGTTAAACAAATACTCTCGCAATTGATTCTTAAAAAAACTAAATTCACTAGATCCTTATTTATCATTACTATTAGACCAAACGGTTTTCCTATGAATATTAATTAACAAAATATTCAACTCGAAATGGTTTTCTAATAGATTAAGTAAGTGCAAATTTTGATCCGAGCTCTTATTTAGAAGCCTCTGATCCGACTCTACACGTTTTTCCGATAAACTTCTTTGCTATGATAATCACAAGTATGATGACCCCTTATTGTCTTGTCACTATTGCATTTATAAAGGTTTTATTATTACTTCTACAAAATTTCAAGTGTTTAATATTGCAATTTATTTGATCGCATATCTCTTTAAAAATGAGAGTAGCATTTTGCTTTTTTGCTACTTGAACAATACATTCTTACGACTATTTAGCATAATCACGTATGTGAGCCAGTGGGATTTAAACTGCCACACCAATCTTTTTTTTATATATTCAGGCATAAACTTCATTTTGATTTATAGTTTTTCCGCCGATATTTGTACTAGTATGATTGTAAT
>JAULCE010286957.1:0-10743 GCA_032359355.1 Macoma nasuta | reverse complement strand
TCGGCGTCTGATCTGGCTCCAAGCTATTTGACACTCAGACAATAAGTTCACTAAATTCTAAGAAAATCGGACGATATCTAAACATGAAGCAGACGACATTTTTAGCAGACGACAATTTTCGTAGCAGGCGAAGGGTTAAATTCGAAATCGTAAGATGTCGCGTAAACGTTCTCATTGCAAGCAGTTGGTATTTACAAGGATACCTTAGAATTTCACAGTTGTACCCCTTTCCTCCACAAGGTGTTTTAGGTGACGGGGAAATGCTTCATTTTCTACAATGTCTTCATTAGTCATCAATGTTAGAGGCGCTCAAATGCGCCTCTGTTGTGTAGGAAAATATTTAAATAAAAATTAGGTTCTTAATGCAATATGAATCATATCTAAAATCCCCTTTAAAACTTGCCTCTATTTCCTGCTGGTCCGTGCACAGCTACGTCAGACCCATTCAGAGGATGTTCACACACTTCTGAAATATTAAATGCGCCAGTAAATTCCTCCATGCATATAGCTTTATTCTATGACACACAACTTTCGTGGATTTATTAAATGCATTAAGAGCATACGTGTGTTTAGATTAGCTTATTTGCTGCTATTATAGTGCGTTAACCTTTGCAACGTCAAAATACCAGATCCATTTATTTTAAATTGATTGCCGAAATGTTGTTTTTTTCTAATCTTTGCCGATCTTTGTGAACATACCTATGTGTTCATAGCAAGCCTTAATAAGTACATCTGATATGGTCGGGTTGTTTGTGAAGTCCTCGCCATCACGTTTGGTAAACACGATCTCCACCACTGAACCTATCCCATTGATCGGAACGATGACAAGCTCACCATCAGCTATATCATCAATCACCTGTGGTCAGAAATTAAATATTGACACGAAACTTACACTTCGCACATCCTAAACCTGGTTTATATGCTGAATTTAACTATATACAAGTAATAGCTTAGGTTATCTATTAATTAACTTGACTAATGTACTGTTGCTGAATGACATTCTTGGGAGACCCTGACCAGATAACTCATCTAGGAGGTCGGTCGTTTTGTAATTTTATTAAAAACACTAACTAATTAACATATTGTTTTTCATGATGTACGTCTTGTATGTTTAAAACTGGCCATTTGCATGCCCTAAAGCATTGTTTCACAAGTATATCTCTATTTGATCGAACGGTTAAGTTGAACTTTGACGGTTTATCCGAACAGTATGAAGTCTTATTAGGCAAAACAAATGTAAACCTGAAATATGATTCAACCCGTTTGATACTCACTTGTTGTTCTAAGTCAACACGAAAAAAGCAATTGTTCGAAATGTGTTAGTATTTGTACAAGAAAGACGTTTTATATATTTAATGTTTGTTTGGCGACGAAGAACGAAAACATTTTATAGGAAACGGAATACATACCTCTTCTGCGACAGTCTCAACATCAAAGGGGGCCAGGAGTACTTCTACCCTGACCTTCTTAACATAACGAAGCCTCATTTGAACTTCTGTGATTTCTACCGTGCTGTTAGTCTGGACTTCTGTCACGAAGGTAGCCTTAGTAGCACCGTCTTGGATAGAATAGCTAGCGCCACTGCCGAGGAGGGCCTGTGAGGGCGATCCAGTAGGTTTCTGACCTGCGCTGCCGATCACGTTAATGATGAACACATCCAGCTCGTTGGTTTCTATTGTAATGTTGGTGTGTTCACAAACAGCTGGAAGTAAGGGTTAGCCCTTTTCTAATCTGATATGTGGTTCATGATTTATGTTATCCTGTCAGACATATAGTTTATATTCAAACATTTATGTTTATAAAAGGATAGATACTAGAGCGCCCTATCATTACATTTGAAATCAAAACGTCGACCACAGCAAGCATAACTTTCTCATGAGTATTCAAATTTTGTATTTTGTATTTGAGTATTTTACTGTAACATAATTTGAAATCAAAAGATCTATTGATAAATCTAGTCGCTGACTACAATGTAAAGTTAGCGGCGCAATTAAAGTTAAATTATGGAATAGTTTTTTGCCAATCTAATGTTCATACCACTGGTCTAGATTCAATAGAGCCAGTCAGTTTTTTAATTGTTTTCTCCACAAGTTGGTTCTACAAAAATTGACCAGTGAAGCATCCAATGAACACTTTGACAATCTTGGAAAATGAAAATCTGCAGTCTTGAATAGAATTGAAATAATTCGTTACGAGCCAATGCTCCATTCCTCCCATGCTTTCAATAGCCATCAGTTACAGATGCGCTAAAATGCGATTATGTGGAGGAACAGGTATACTTCGTTTTAAACTTACGTGAAGGTGTTGTGGTCATTAGAGGATGAACACATGCTTCTGCACTGAGGTTTGAAACAACAGGGTAAACTCCATCGGCCCGGGCTTCGAAGGTGATTTCAATAAACCTCCCCTGCATTCCTTCAAAATTGTCTATAATGTGCTGCTCAGATGTTTTGATGACGTACTAAAATAAAATGGGAAGATATTTTTTTTATGTGTACACTAACACAAATGACGGCATTAATTACAAACTGTTGTTGTTAATAAAAACACATGTTCTCACATTCATGGCAACACATACGGGCAGACCAACAAATGATTGACAAGTGATCCTCATGAGTCTTGCGATATAAGTTAGATGAACCCTTATCCTGTCGCCAAAAGATATGGCTGCTGAATTATCGTCTGCTTAATCTTTAATTATGTTCAATTCTCTTAATATTTCTTAATATTTAGTGAGTGTTGCCATGAATCCAGTCGCGATTGGTATGATAAAGGTAACTTTAAATCTGCGCAAGTGACATCAATTTCATATGTCATATTGAATAAAACAGGACGATTCCCAATCGTTGGTACCCTTCACGTATGAGATATGCTGACAAGCTATTGAAACGTAATTTGTTCGAAACGATTATTCATTTTGTTGTCTTCAATATTTTATCTTACAAGTCTAATTTCTTCTTCATTCATAGCATCATCGAGCACCGCCATCTGTAAGGCCTCTCCAATTTCCGAATTTTTGACAACGAATTCGACATTATAGATATCTCCTTCTGCTCCACTCTGGCCACTGATGTCCACAAGCATGACGACACTGTCATTCTCATCAGGCGTTGGTCGATATCCTCCACTTGTCAGAGAATCTTCGGGGACAGTATCTAAAATAAAAAGAAATGGGCATGATTTTCATCAGACCAAATACAATGCTCTGAAAAGCGTCACAATAGTTTACTGAAATTCGTAAGGTTAGAATGAGTCAAATCATTATAGTGTCATTGTCTTCAAAGGAGTTTTTTGTAGGTCAATGCAAAAAGAGCATTACGTGATATAAGACACAAAGGTCTAATAAAATCAATAGCACAATATTAAGTGACTGCGATGCTATAGCCGTTTATTACTTTTGCACACAGAGATTAACATTAACCGATTATTACGCAGCACAGATGAATGTCAGATTCACTTTTTGACATAAATCAGATTATTCTGTTTTCTACAATTTTATATGAGAATAGTATTGGTTGCTTAACCCCTTCACTGGCGCGGCAAGTAGCCCACGCGCAGTATTCGTTTTTGTCATTTCAAATCTTCACGAATTTACTTAATTCTTGGCAAAAATATTTGCTGAGTGTCAATCAGCTTGAATCTGTATGACTCGGCATCTCATTCGGATCCAAGCTGTTTGCATATGCCCCTATGGTAATGGGTTGGCAGTGAATGGAATTAATGCATGCGGACAGTAGCTGATCTTAGTGTACACTATAACTGAACTCGATCCCCTGTGAATGATGTTTTTTTTCGTTTAACCCTATTTACTCCACAGAAGCCTCTGTGACAGCTATTGAAATCGTAATAAGAAATGGAGCATTTGCTCGTAACTAGCAAATGTCCTATTTCTTACAATGAGTTCAAGACACACCAATAATGCATTTTCATTTTTTTCATTAGACTATTTCCTTGTGGGTTTGTCTAAAACAATTTGCTGCAGAAAGGGTTAAAGAGAATTACGGCCTTACCTCGCCTACCATCAGGACCAGTAACAGTGATATCGGTCTCGTTCATCTGTTCATAACACGCTGTAAGAGTTCAGTCATATAAATGATTAAAATACGATTATGATTAACATACAACTGCAAGCAATTTTACAAGAATATTAATATCTCTTTAAAAGGACGATTTATATGGACGGCAACTTGCTTAAACTGAAGATCACATGCCTTTTTATATCTGTAAAAGGATTTAAACTATCACTGGCAAAAGTAGTTTAATATATTGCTGAGTTGAAATTTTGCGTGCCTTATTTTCAAAAGCGATATGTTTCTATTTTATTCGAATTTTATTATGCGTATGAATTGAGGACAAATGGCTCATAAAACACTAAATGATAAATATCATACCAGAAATTGAATCTGAGATTGCTAATCATTGTATCAATTTTGTACTGAAAACACATTGTATAAATACAATATAAAGTCCTAAAATACCACATGTTGCAATGAACATACCTTCTTCTACTTCGTAACAAGCCTTTATTAGGACATCCGATATTATTGGGTTGTTTAGACGCGATTGCCCGTCTCTCTTAAAGATCTTGATCGCCAAGACGTGTCCATTCCCTCTAACGGGTATCGATACAATTTCGTTATCGGCTATGTCGTACACATCCTGTGAACACATGTCATTACTGTGAGGGAGCGTTATTTAAATTGACCATTTTTAAATAAAGTCTCTGTTCTAATATGTGTGTCATTGGTTTGTTGTATGAAGTGTCAATTTAACTCATAAAAAGGGATTTAAGGATATAATTTAGAAATTTAAAACTTTAGATCTAAAGCAAATACATGCAATAAGTATCTATTGTAGCTTTCATTTAATTGTTTCTTATGCCAATGGAAATTATGCTGCTAAAGAAATATAGACTATCTTCATTGCATTTACAAAAAAGAAGAAATAAGAACAGTTCCATCCGGTATTTGTGAGTGATATATAAATGTACAATCAAGAGAAATTTATATGTAGGAAAATGCATACCTTTTCAACGACTGGCACAGTAGCGTCTGCATTCTCATATAACAAAACATTGACCCTCCATACATACAGCAGTTTCATTTCTACTTCTGTCACGGTAACAATGTCGCTTGAGTTGATCGTCGTCACAAGAGTTCCTTTAGTTGCACCATCTTGTAAAATCAGCTCCGAACCCGATCCGTAAAGAGCTTGTGTAGGAGGTATTTCAAGCTTCTGACCATTGCTATTTATAACATCAACGACCTCAACAAAAACACCGTTGGTCTCTATAGTAACATTGTTTTCCTCGCATATATCTGAAATATAATAAACTTCTCTATTACATGATTTTGATACATGTTAATAACCAAAACTTATTCACTTTGCTGGAAAAGTTCAATAGCTTTATCTTGCATGAAATAAGATGTAAATGATTGTACCTCGTAGGTGTAAATATGAAGCATTAATCAAGTCGAATTCCTGTACAGAATCATTACATATTATACTGATAAGGTCTTTATACTACTCGTACGGGGCGTTTCAATTCTATTGTATGTGTCAATGTCGGGATAGGACAACGTTTTTTCAGAAGGGCGTAAATTTAACACTTACATGGTGTTGTAGTAACTACAGGGTGTATGCAAGCTTCCACGGACAATTCACTCACAACCGGCGTGTAGCCGTCCCTGGCAACAAACGTGATTTCAACAAAACGTCCCTCAATACCTTCGAAGTTGTCGTTAATGGTGATCGTATTTCTCTTAATGTCGTACTGAAATTGAATAGTTAAATAAGGAAATAAATATACCTTGGTATCAAAAGTCTTTGGGCATGTTTGTTTTTTCTCCAAAATGATGTTTTTATGCATTTCTTGTTTGGTTGATAAGTAATTTTACCAAAATAATATCAATTGCAGTACAAATTTGTATAAATTGATGGTACAAGCCATTTAAACAGACACTCGTTACTTTGAAAAAGTAATGAGATGCAAAGCTATATCATATAGATATGCTTGAATACTTACATCTCTGATATCTTGGGGACTATTATTCTCATCAAATAAAATGATTTCTATAAGTTCTCCAACTTCGGCATTTTTGATGGTCAGTTCGACGTTATAGATCGGTCCGATCGCTCCATCTTGACCACTGATGTCCACCAATATTGTAACAGTGTTGTTTTCATCAGGTGTTGGCCTATAACCTTCTACTGTAACTGCGTTCTGAGGAGCGGTATCTACACAAAAAATATAATTTCTATTTCAAAGAGGAACATTACCTACGTTGTAACATTTAGTAAGGCAAGTTCTAGATGTTAAATGCCAAAATACAATGAAACTCTAATGTTGTAATTTGAGGTCACTGATATCAAAACTCTTAACATCTCAATAAACGGCTATTGACAAGGCATTTTATAATCTATGAATACTGCAAAATATTGTATTGCTATAGAACTTGCAAATAAGTTAAATTATGTTCAATCAACAATGCAATGTTGAATCAAATCTGTGTTATAGCAACGATTTCATTCGCTTTATATATAATAGAAAATGACTGTAAAACCAATAAGAGAATGATAGGTCAAACACAC
Organism: Macoma nasuta; assembly: GCA_032359355.1. Taxonomy (NCBI): domain Eukaryota; kingdom Metazoa; phylum Mollusca; class Bivalvia; order Cardiida; family Tellinidae; genus Macoma; species Macoma nasuta. Next base: position 4,152 of record JAULCE010286957.1, on the reverse strand, counting down.
TATCACGGGTGTGGGGTGTAAGTAGTGGAAAACCTACCTCTTTTGCCTTCAGGACCAGATATGAGTATGTCCGTTCCATTCATTTCTTCCTCGCAAACTACAATTCAAAGGTATCTCAGTATACAAGAAAATGATAGTTCATTAGAGAAAACAGACCCATAGATGAGATGCGTATTTTCATATATTTAACTCTTTATATTTTGGCAAACCCGTATTTTGGCCAAATTATTCAGTCTCTCAACATGACGATTCTTACATATTTTAACAGTATAGTGTATTTTGAAAAAATTAGAAAGTCGAAAAGACTCTTCACTCATCTCTTTTTTATCTCTTTTGGGTGTTAGTGTCGAAGCATATCACTCATAAAATGCGTAGTTTGGCATTTCTTTAGCAATAATATATGCAACATTTTAAGCAAATAATGAACACGACTGCAATTACACGATCTAAATCAACATTTGGGTCAGGTAATTAATCTATTCAAACGGCAACTTTTCACTAAAAGTAACAAATAAATCATGTAGATTATATCACATGCATCTAACCAATTCCACTCCATGAGCTAATTTCACTTGGAGTGAAACGCGCACAGACATAAACACTTCATTGTAATCAAACATAACCTATGTTCTATGAATGACGTTAGACTGTATCATAGACGTCATCCGTGTTAAATAGCTTTACAAAAAAGGCGGGATCATAAGTATGGATGTAAATAACAGTTAAAAAAGAAATCAAGCCAGATTAGGTAAGGGTAGAAAAAATTATTCAGCATGAAAAATATGAAGAAACTGCCAGAAAAAAAACATTCAAAACCGAATTTGAAAATAATAAGCTGATAAGTAAGTGTCTAGAATTCTTCATCGACACTACAATACATTTAATATACTGTCTATTAGACGTGGTTTAAAATTCGAATATAACATTTTGAAAAGTGTTCATAAGACCGTTTAAAACCGATTTATTCAAACTACTAAGATATATTTGGAAGTAATTAATCGCTGCAAGTGTTTTGATTTGATCCCAAAAAGTCATTTTATTTGATCCCAAAAAGTTATGATTTGCTGTTTGAAAAAAATGCACGTTCTTTTCAAGAGTATATAATATCACACAACCATTACTTAAATGTGGCAAAAGGTGGAGTTCCAGGTTCGCTGTATTGTCACACACGTGAGAAAAAGGATTACACTGTTCTTACCAATCGAGGTTGTCCGCGTTTTATATCAGTCTCACCGAACATGTATCCTTTTTAATTGACAAACGTTGTAAACAGTAATATAAATAAGCAATAATATATGTGGCTACAGTAAAGTTTGCAGTACAAAATGTTGGTTTTCACATTTACTTACTCTCCAACGGCTCGTAGCATGCACTTATTAAGACATCGGATATAATTGGTGTTTCGGTGAATTCCAAGCCATCTCGTTTAAACATCATTATTTTCAGAACATTCCCATCTGCTACTATTGGGACAGTCAATAATTCTGTGTCGTTGATGTTGTAGACAGTCTAAACCACAAAGTAAGGCAAATATATATAATAAGTATACACGTTAAATGGATGGCTGCATGCTACATCACCAGTTATTTAAAAATATGTTCTTGTTTTATTGGTTGTAAAAGACAGAACATTCGCAATCAAAACAAATATAGATCAGAACATATTTGAAAAAAACAAATCAAAATGATTTAGGGAATGTAAGTGCCATCTATTGCCGTTTGGAAGAAACTTGAAAATACAATCAATGTCTTGAAACGTGTCAGTTCTTAAAAGGCTCGTAAAGCTCGAGTCTGAAATCGCTTTTGAACATTTATATTGAAGCTTACATTCTACAGACTTTGATGTTATTCCTTTGAGTGTTTATATTCGCCGTTTTCAAAATATTTCTGTTATATGAATTTTATTCACGCTTTTTAGCCGTTTTATTATATAGGAGGTTTATTTCGTTACACTACACACCTTTTAACCGGTATATGAAGACCTTTGGGGGCACATTTTATAATTCATATGCAAGGGCTACATACTTTTATTGTCAGTTCATTAACATTTTAACGACATGTGCATGATAATGAATATCAGTCCGTTACCTTTTCTTCAACAGGAATAGTTTCTTCTTGGGTTTCAAACACCATAACTCGAACTTTTTCAACATTTTCCAGCCTCATCTGCACCTCCGTGATAGTGGAGACTTCTGCCGAGTGTATTTCAGCGATGTATGTGGCTTTGGTAGAGCCGTCCTGGAGCTGGTAGGTAGAACCAGAGCCAGCAAGGGCTTGCGTCGGAGTGTCAAGTGGTTTTCTGCCCCCACTTCCAATAGCATTGACGACACTGACAGTAAGGTCATCATTGTTGATGTCAATTGTATTGTTCTCACATATATCTGAATATAAACAAAAACAGACACATGAGTCTGGAAAGAGGGTCATGACTAAAACAGACCACCGCGTCCAACACTGTTCGTACTCTACCAATGATATAACACAGGGGATTCATGGCGAATGTGATCAGTAAGTCGGACCAATTCTTGCAGTAACGACATATACATATTTCTTCTAGCAATGTTACCCAGTCAATGCTCATCCCGAACCAGAGTGACACATGCAAACAACTTAAATCTGGATGAGACGTCGAGTTACTCGGCGTCTCATCCGGATCCAAGCCCTTTGACATGCGGCCAATATTTTTTGTCAAACATTAAGTTAATCTGTAAAGTTTGAAAACGAAGAAGACGAAATATTGCACATGCGCAGAAATGCTTCCGGCATTGAAGGGTTAAGTACATAACTTATAAATAACACATGATTGGCTTTATACTTACGCGGAGTAGTAACTGTTGAAACTATTGATGTTGTAGCAGTTGTTGTATAAAGGTGACGAGGAGTTGTAACGGTTGAAACGGTCGACGTTGCAGTTGAGGTAGTATACGGGTGAAGACATGCCTCTACACTCAAGTCCTTTACCAGTGGAACCCTGCCGTCTTGTGCAGTAAGCACCATCTCTATAAAGCGACCTTCTTCTCCCAAGAAATTGTCAATGACAGTTTGTAGGGAAGAGTCAATGAGATACTGTAAGAAATGAATATCATATTGAAGTTCGTTTATTCAATAATAACCAAGTTGATAATTTCATTATATACCTACTTAACCAATTACTCCATATACTTCTAAGATCGATCCTCTAGGAATTACATTAAACAATGATGAAACTGATGGTTTTCTAAGCCAAAGGAAAATCCTATTTATGAATAAATTTGAATAAGTTGTTGGAAAAGGAGTATTTATCGTCACGAACAAATTATCTTTTTTTTCAAAAGCCATCTGCTACAGAGGCGCCAAAAGGCGTATCTACTGTTTAGAGTATATGGTGAAAACAAAAATGCTGGATTTGCCTTTCAGTTTCAAGAACAATGATATGTAGTTATGATGCATGTACCAACTCAACTTTTATAATTGTGTAAATGACCAAATGTGCTATCTAATAAAGAATGTATATTGACGGATATATAAGCAATATTTACGTACTTCTCTAGAATCAACAACGTTGCTTTCACTGTCAAGGACATTAATGTTAGCACTCTCTCCGATCGCAGAGTTTTTTAGGGTTACTTCTATGTTGAAGATGTCAGCTTCAACGCCTTCCTGCCCAGTGATATCTACTAGAATCTTGACAGCGTTGTCAGAGTCAGGCAATGGTTTATAACCGTCACTAGCAAGAGAATCTTCCGGAATAGTACCTGGGTGGAAACATATCTCACCAGTTTATTTTCAAACAACACATACTGACATTTTATATAAAGAAGATGACCACGATGGTCCAATATCGCTCACCTGAATTAAGGGTTGCAAAAAGAACCATTGCAAATAATCCTTTTGATATAGATGAAATGAATATAGATGAAAACTGGCACCGCCCCTGGCGGCAATGTTTTTTGATATATAATTGTTTTTAACAATTTTAGAAGAGGTCCATCTTAGGATAATTTTAGTGCAATTAATTTGAAATTGGACCAGTAGTTTTGGAAAAGAAATTTTTCAAAGTTTTCTATATAGCCATATTAGGAAAACTGGTCCAGCCCCTGGCGGCCATGTTTCTTGACATATCATCACCCTTTGGATAAAATTGGTAAAGGTCACCCATAGATCTGTGAAATTA
>JAULCE010286846.1:0-10744 GCA_032359355.1 Macoma nasuta | reverse complement strand
TATAATTCATGAATGAATGGCATGGTTATATATTTATTAGTTAATAATGTATATGCTTGTTATGACCATGATGAGACAGAAATAAAGAATAAAATCCTTATAAAAAACCGTTCTATTCAAATCAAATAAACATCTTACACCCCATCTCATTGGATGTCGCCTCTGCCGCATGCGACAAAAACAGTCACAAAGGATAGTGTGAAACACTACATATATGATAATTAATCTAGAAAACTAGCAAAGGATAGTACTTTAACTCGAAACTGCCACGCTTATAGACAAACACATGATGTAAACAAAGAATGGTTAATCGATCCTATGTGTATATAGCATGACATACTGTGTTCTTGATCAATTGGTGCGTTGTCGAGTGGATATAATGTTCGCCTGATAAGATTCACTTTTAACAAGAGGATCGCAAGTTTGAATCCCATTGGAGATCACGTTTTTTAATTTATTTTTATCTTACCCTATATTTAACTCTAAAATTTGTTTCATAATGATAGTGATGTTTCTATCTTTTTTGGTCTGTTCATATATTCTCCTTTTATATATTTGTGTTGTTTTTGTATAGATCTATATTGTGTCGTATTTCTTTTTTCTTCCTTTTTTAATTGCTGTCTTTATAAGTAATTGCAGCATGAAAAACAACGGAACAATGGTTTGAATGAATTTTATGACATAAATAGGTAGATAGAAATAAAAATAAATGTTTTAAGAAAAATTTAGTGTTTTGGTAAGACCTAAACTCAGGGCGTCTGGTTTAATAAGCCAACGTCGCTACCACTCGACCATGGGGACTGTACATCATGTACAGGTTTGCCACGTGGTACTATTCCAATTATATTTTACAAAATTTCTAAACAGCAATACGCCTTATTTTGATTTTGTGTGTGTGTTATGTAAACAAAGTGACTGACTAATTAAACAAGTTATAGCAGTTGTAAAGTGACAATAAAAATACTTACAAATTTGTATACACGCTTGATTGACACACGTTTACCTTTAAAACATAGCGTGTTTGCAGGTCTGTAAATGAAATCATGAACACGATACTTACATTCCTCGTAAGATAGTTGTATTCCAAACAAAACTATTATTACTTTCGACAAAATTGCACAATCCATAATGATATTTTCGCGTCCACTCGGCGGACGTATCAAAGAACCCCAACGGATGCACCACAATTCAATAATTTATGCATGTATCTGCGTTTAGTATACACTTAATTTCAATAAACGGTTCGTAACTAAGTATTGCATCTCAATAGAGACAGCTAGTTTGTATAATGTTAAGTTTTTAAAGAGGCCTTTGAGGATATACAGGCTTTATCTTACAGTGATGGAGGAAAGTATCGTTCTAACTTCCTTGTCTAGCATCTCGTTATTGGCAATCGTAACGACACACGCAACCAGACTGGACTCGGACCAGATGCCAAGTTATTCGGCGTGTACACAAGCTGACAGACTCCCAAATAATAGTCTCGCTAAAAGTCAAGGAAATTGAGCAATGTTTTAAACATGAGACAGACCAGAGGTTCAGCAGACGACAATATCAACTTCGGGTTGGGTTTAGACGATGTTACACCAATAGCGTGCCATCAACGAATTTGGTTATTTATATAAACTGCTTGGATCGCGATCAGACGCCGAGTAAGTAACTCGGCGTCTGGTCCGGATTTAATCTGCTTTATATTCAGACATGTGTTCCTCCAAAGATCAAACGAATCGGACAAGGTTTCTAAAATAAAGCAGACGACAATTCGAGCGTACGACAATTTTGCAGTGGTTTAAGTGTATGACACTTGTGACCTTTGCAGAGAGTCTGGGGATAGAAGAGTTAACCAGTAACTCAGTTTCTTGTTTTCATTGGAGTACAGTTGCATCAATGTTAAATATTTTTTTTGTTAAGTGCATTTAAAGGTTTATTATATTCAATGTTTACCTTGTCAGTTCTTCACAAAGCCGTATACATTGAAACAACCTTTAGATTGCCTCTAGACGAGGCCATTTTCATGAGTGGTTATAAGATAATAAGATATATTAGAGTTTGGTGGAGAACAGAGATAATTAGATTGATAGACGGCATGAACTCGACGAGGCCATTTTTATGAGTGGTAATAAGAATTGCACTGTATTAGAGTCTGTTGGAGAATAGAGATAATAAGATTGACGACAAAGACTGCTACTAAACAGGTCGCATCAAACTGGGCCTTGATCTTTACAAATCAGGATGTTATTGAAAGATAGACTTCATTCTAAAGTAATGTCGGAAATGGCAAGAGTATTATCATTACCTCGTTTGTCACGACTGTGGTTATATATATGTACAAACACACAGCTTGGATTCTGATCAGACGCCGAGTACTCGGCATCTGATAAGAATCCAAGCTGGTTGAACTTGAGTAATTGTTTCACCAAATTTAAAGCCAACCGTTTATGTTCAATAAGGTGCAGACGATCAGCTTAGCAGTCGACAATTTTAGCAGACGACACTTTTAGAGTTGATTTAAGGGTTAATAATTTCTCTAATCATGTCACTAACGCCCATTTTCTTCCTCAAATACGGATGACCGTGGAACTGAGCGGAGAGCCAAAGCATATGTTCCTTGGCGTCTGATCCTACACCAAACTGTACGACACGGAGCTGAAGACTCGCGGATTTCAGGAGCAGTACAATTGTGAACATTAATGATTGAGGTTCAAAACTAAGCTTGGTAACTTGCAGTTAATGGACTCGTCGATTTGAGACCAATATACAGTAAAACCTGTATTAAGCGGCCATGTAAAAGTGAGGCATTATGTGGTCTTTCAGACAGGAGGTTGACTAATGCACAACGAGAGCAAAGTAGAAAGCTATCTTAAGAGCTTTCTGTATTTCTTCCATTGTGCATTAAGTAACCATTTGTCATTAATAGTCTCTCTAATACCTTATATAATGACAGCTCACGACATATTTGGATGTATAACAAGACCGACTTTGAGCACGGACTTGGCTATCCGACTAAATAACCACCGAGTCAACCAGCAGTTGCAATCTCGCACTAGATCAGGCGGTTAATGCCGAGTCTGTTAGTTTTGTTCTAAATTAAGCTTCTTCATGCTTATCGCAACAGCAATATAATATTCAAACAGCTCGTATCCGGAACAGACGACGCGTTACTTTCGAGTTACGTGGCGACTGATCTGGATTTAAGTTGTTCGACACCTAGACTATGAAGGTTTTACAATCAAATACCGTTACCTCGAACTTGCTTAGCTCGAACTTCCCTTTAGCTCGAAATGAAACAAAAGGAGATACAAACTTGAATTAAAAAAAGCAAGCAATATGGCTGCAGATCAGACGCCGAGTTACTCGTCGTCTGATCTGGAGCCATGCTGCTTGTAATTTGACAACTATGCTTTATTAAAAACATGATATAAGGTATTTCATAAATTTATTAACAAAAAATTATCATAATGTAATTGGTCTTAAAAGATCGTTTAGCTCGAACTTTATACGGTTAAGTCGAAGTAATTTCGAGGGTCCCAATGAGTTCGAGCTATCGAGGTTCGACTATAGAAAACTAAACGAGTGTTATGTGTTTAACCCTTTTGTCGCCAAATTTAAAATTGTCGGTTGTGACTAGTTTCAGATTAAATATTTAAGCGTAATGAATCACAGAGACGATTAAATAAAAAAAATTATTCCGAAACTGTTTACACGGGACTAAAATTTGTTACAAAATAGTGAAGTCTCAGATTAGACGCCACCTTATAAGGCGGTGTCTGATGTGGAACTGCACTAATTTCAACGGCGCATTTAGGCGACTACTGCGGTGAAAGGGTTAATATGTTATAAGTATAAGTATACCACAGTTTAAAGCTATATCAGACGCATAGTAACTCGGCGTCTAATCTGGCCCCAAACTGTCTAATCAGCTTATCAGTGCTCAGTGTATAACGCATTAGATTGTAGAGAATAGAAATTCGCTCACTGTATAAATGAACCAGGCATAAGTTGAAGCAGGCGACAATGGTTCAATTATTAAATTATCGTTAACCCTTTCCCCCTTCACTGCCAGGCAGATTGTGCCCATGCACAATATTTGTTCTATTTCCGCTTTATTCTTAACACACTCCCTCGACCTTTGGTAAAACCAATTGGCCGAGTATCAAACAACTTGGATCCAAATGAGACGCCGAGTCACTCGGCGTCTCATTCGGATCCAAGCAGTTTGCCTGTGTTACTGCACTCGTGGTAAGGCAGTGAATGGGTTAAGCATGCAATTCGCAACCATATCAATATTTCAAACAGCTCACATCCTAGTCAGACGCAAATTTATTTTGCATCTGATCCGGATGGACAGTCATGAGGTATTCTATGAAACAACTATTCTAGAAAGGGAATGCATTAATAAATATAAGAATAAGAAAGTTTGCTCTATTCCGATATTTCGACCATTTAATGGTCTTCTTCAAAGAAACTGAATATTTTTTACACTGCTACATTTGTGCATCTATTCACAGTAGATAACTCATACAGAATGAGTTATTTACTGTGAATAGATGCAAAAATGTAGCAGTGTAAAAATTATTAAAAAATGTAGCATTGTAAAAATTATTCAGTTTCTTTGAAGAAGACCATTTAATGGTCGAAATATCGGAATAGAGCAAACTTTCTTATATTAGTCAAAAGGAAGTTTTGTATCGAACTTGAAGTAAAATCAATAGGTTCAAACATCAAGCATACGACACTGACAGTTAAATCAGCATGATAAGAGTTACCCCTTAACTCCGTAATTATGCTAGTGTTGTACTCATCCACAAAGAAAGCGTCCTATAAAAAAGAAGGTACCTAACACAAACTAAAAATGGCAAATTTGACTTGTTTTGAAAACGATTTGGAAAAGGATGCACTTACTTATGATGAGCGACTAATTGATTTCACACAATGTTATCAAAGAGGTTACAGAGGCGTAAAACATGTATCTATAGAGTAAATGAGCGCCGCTGTACGATTTTCAACCATAAGACAGTTCAAACAGTGTAGACCAAGATCAGACGCCACGTCTCTGACGTGGCATCTGGTCTAGGTCTACACTGTTTGAAACTGGCCGAAATCATTTTTTTTACATCGCTCGGACTGTAGCTATGTGCATTATTTTCAACACGACAACTGGTATAGGTCTACACTTTTTGAATTGTCTTATGGTTGGAAATCCCACAACAGCGCTCAAATGGTTACACTATTATTTATGCATGTCTCTGGTGTGCAATAAAGAAGTCAATAAAGAAGACAATAAAAGTCGTCGGTGATTTTCAAAAAACACAAACATGCCACTTTGTCAAATTGTCACTTACGAGATTTTTGAAGGACAGCGACGAATGACCTGAATACGGACCATGTCTCGAGCCATCTGTAAATCAACAGAGTCTGGTTTGTTTGCAGTTCAACAACGATTGACAAAGATTTCTCTATTTTATTTGTTCTCTCTATCTGTATAGATTGTATGTATGTTTTTGTCTAGGGTTATATTCTTTCCCTTTATCTCTCTCTTTTGTTGCTCTATATTTCACTCATCATGTACATCTTTTTTTCTCTCTCCAATACTATATTTCTTTCTCACGGCGTCGGTATCTGTATATGTCTATGCATATATGTCCCTCAATTTATATAGCTTATTCTATTACTCTCTCTTTACTTCATATGTTTCTGCATTTGTTTCTCGGTTGCTGTGTGAGGGAGTGTCTTTCTCTATCTCTCTGTCTGTCTATATGACTGTATGTCTGACTGTCTATTTTCTATCTCTCTAGTATACAGGAAACGGTAAGACAATATTCGGAGTTTTACTTTATTAATAAAAAAAAAAATAATAAAAATAAATAAAAATAAAATGGAAAATAAAAAATTCTGTAAAATAAATAAATACACACTTTTATGAAAACCTTATGACAACAAGTATTTATGAAACATGTACAATGGTCAGCATGTTTTAGTCTCTTCCTCATATACATACGCTTGCATTTGTTATCGAAAGACAAAGACTACTGCTCAAACCCTTTCATTGCAACAGGCGACTCAAATCGCCATTGCTATTGGTGCAGTCTCAGATCAGACGCCGCCTTAAAACGCCAACAAAACTTGGTCAAAATATCAGGCTTTTGTTATTTGTTTTTGTGAGGCTTTTTAAAATATTTTATCCAAAATCAGTTACAACAGACAACAGGCCCATTTAAACGAATGCCACTCGCATCTCTTTGGAAGGCAGCTTTAGGCCTTTCGGGTTAAAACTGCCTTCCAAAATAGATCGGAGTGGCATTCGTTTGAATGCGTTTGCGGCAGTTACAAAATCTCGGATCTCGCGAAAGTTACACTTCACCGGTGTACGAGCATTTTGCACATGTTTAGATTGTTTTAATTATTTTGTATATATATGTGCTACTTGTTACTCATAAAGCGATTAATTTAATGCAATGTAAAAAATGCATATGCATTTTTCACATTGCATTTAATTATTCGTTGTATGAGTGTAATGGTAAATGACCCTTTATGGTTCTAAACCGTAGAAAATGTGATTTTGGTCTCTAGAAAAGAGTCAATAAAATCATAAAAAAATATCGGTGACGCCTATTTTTTATATCATATTTCAACAAATCTTTGCATGGTCTTTCAAACTACAAATTTTAAACAAAATTTATTATTTAGAAAAAAAAATCACCCTTACTGCCGCAAACGCCTATAAGTAGGCCCTTGCGTTATTTTGGAAGTACATCGACACCGACGATTTTAAAATGGATGTCCACTACAGAAGCTGCGATCATAGTTGTGTTTTTTTGTCATTTCTTAAGGTAGAAGAACTCTATTAGGCTCGGCAATTACCGTCCTTAATCTGTATATTTGGTAAGCGACAAGCTCTAAACCCTACCGAACTCGTGCGCGGCGGATGAATGTCGGCCAAAAAAATAAACCTAATATTTATGAGCTTTTTCGCGGTATACAACCTTAATACATTTCATACTGGGTCAATTGTGACACAACTCTCAAGTTGTCAACAACGATAAACACATCTTAATAACCCCCTCCACTCGTTCATAAAGTTTTGTTTAATTGTTTAAAACTTAACAAACGCATATGCATGGTCGGCACACACTCTGTAAAGCTATTGCAGGACAATTTTCGGGAGTTGCCGGGAATGTTTGGAATACATCGGGAATGTACCGAATACATTTAACGTTTAGATTCGGGCTTGCAAATATGCATTTAGAATAGTTCAAATATAAAACACTTTTTGTGTCGCACACATCAAAACATTTTTTTGTGAAATGGAAGGATGGACTAAGTTCGCTTAACCTTCAGATATATACTCCACTACTGCCTGAATACATAGAATAAATAATAATTGGAATTATTTACATGTGCCAAAATTTGTACATCTCTGATTAAGCAAAGGGTTTCGTTACATAGACTGATGGTTGAATGCGGAAGGTGGAAAGACCGTATACCGTAAAAATGAAAAGAAATGTCCTCACTGTCATGTTTTAGAAGATGAATTTCATTTCGTGTTACAATGTAGTTTGTATTCTGATCTAAGAAAGAAATATCGTTTTGGAGTTGATGCTCGATACGGATTTAACTGTATGCAGACCCTTTCATTTTTGCCTTCATACCTGTATTAATAAGTCAGTCGATGTTTATTCTGTGGGCGCATTCATGTCTATCGTCAACCAATTCAAATACATACACATGATAAACCTTCTCCACAAAGTTATGAACGAGTGAATATGTTTTTCTATGTTTGTTTTCGTACTTGTATAAATATGTCAGTCGACAGTTTTGTTGTTGGTGCATAAACTTTAATGTTTATCTGTCAATCAATTCAAATTCTTATAAGCACAAGTTGATAGACCTTCTCTATAAAGGTATGATGAGTAAAAGACAACTTGAGTGTTTTTCACACAAGTTATTGCTTACCCTTCTCAAGTCATAAAATAAGTAGTTTAAATGATAATTAACACCACTGGTCGTCTGATATATGTATTCATATATATGGTTCAAATTTAGTATTAAAATTTGTTTGACATATGTTTGTTATGTTCCTTTTGTTATCTTCCGTACAATTGTCCACACGGGCTTTTAAGCCCACTGGAAATGAATGAATAAAACTTGAAACTTGAAACATCTTCCGAACATTACGATGTTTACTGAAATATCTAAGGTAAAGCCCGAACGACATTCGTTTAGCATCGTGAATGTTCGGAAAAGATATTTCGTGTCCTGAGCCGATGGTTAAATTATGCATCTTAAACGAATTCATGCAAAGTAAACAAAAGCTACTATTAAGCCCATGTTAAAGAGAGAAACCGGCAATGCGGTGACATTTTCAAACAAAGCAATGACAACATATCCTCTCTATCGAGGTTTGAGGAATCAGGTGACAGGTCCGTCTTTCACTAATTAAACCTATTGTTACTCAATATCTAAATTTCAACTTTAGATTTCTCATTCAACTTTTTTCCACTGCACTGAGCGTTTGACTGCCAGTGAACCATGAAATCTTTTACTTTCAGTGCAATAGAAATAAAATGTAGTTAGATATCTGATGTTGATTATGTTAAGCCTTGTCTGATGCGTTGGATGGTGAAGACTAACGGGGGCTTACGGTAAAGGATGTAAAATGTATTTGGAAAAACTGGCAATAAAGTGTCAAAGAAAGCACACCGACAAGGATCCGAGGTTATAAGACTTTGAAATGAGTCCGTGCTCAAACCCAGACTGAGAACCTTTCGCATTCAACTAAACACACAATAATTTTGAAACATATTTTTTATATTCGGTTTTATTATGCTGAAATGTGTCTAAGCCTGGTCTGGTCAGTAAAATTAGTTGGAGCACATGGTGTAAGAATAAACGACCGAATTCAAAACTGAAATTTGAGCATGAGCTATTTTCAAAGTTTTATAACCTCAAGGACAGGTCTAGACTGAGAGTGACAGTCAGGGATCCAGAAAAGCATGCCTTAAAGGCGTTTGCGGCAGTTACAAAACTCGGCTCTCGCGAGAGTTACGTAACACAGGTGTACGAGCGTTTCATTCATGTTTATATTGTTTTAAGTAGGTTGTATAAATATTTACCTGTTACTTGATTAATTAAATGCAATGTGAAAAGTGCAAATGCATTTTTCACATTGCATTTAATTAATCGTTTTTGGCCTGGGGCTTGCCCCTAAGGCCATAGGTAGCATACCGTTTTCTGAGGGCTACATACTTTGACCCAATATCCGAAGACATACAACACAAAAAAGTTCCTCAATAATGCGACAAATTGCATGCTTTCAGTGCTTTTATCTTTCAAAAGTCTGCATATTTATAGCACTGAAAGTATTATATGCTATTATGTTGTAGTGTGGACTGCACACACATGTTGTGCAGTGTACATGAAGAGGGTATGTTGATTTGTAAAAGTATTAATACTCGCAAACTATTTTTAACAAGCTCCCACAGTGTTGTAAAAAAAGGGGGAGGTAATTTAAAAAATTTGAAAATTATCAATACAACCTTAAGACACACATTCCTAAATTATAATCTCAAACATGTATTTAATATTCCATACTCTAACTTCTTTATATTAAATTGCATACATTCAGGAACTCAAAGGTTTCTTTATTTTAAATTTTCTTTTTAACATTACAATTATTTTCAAAATGTAAGTTTACCAGATCAATAGGGTATTTTTATTTTATATGTATGCATGCAAATATATAGTTAAGATGCACAGACAGAGATGCAAGATGAGACTAGTATTGCATGATATACTAAAGCCATGTACTAAAACTATGCAATTCATGCCCCTGGCCTACAGTGCTTTCAGCACTTTTATTACTATTTGCACCTCAAAAAGTCTTTTTTTCCACAGGAAGTGTTTGTTTGTTACGAGTGTGTCGAATTTTGAAACACTTTTAAACAACTGATATATTCCGTATTATTTGATTTTCACTGAAAATGAACTGTCTAACATATTCCATATGCCTTTAAGACTCCTTGACTACCAAAGAAAATGATACGCAGATTAATGGAAGATTATTTAAGAAAAGGACCATTCGTAAAATCAAGTAAATTTTCATGATAAAGTTAAAGAAAGCGCTTAAGATAAAAATTGTTTACCAATTAAACGTTAACCATATTTAAATGACACGCTTGCTTTATATTTGTTTATAAATGAATCAATTAACAACATGTATGCATCTTAACTTTTTAATTGAATATTTTTAGTTTTAATTAACAGTCTTCTCCTTAGTTAATCTATATAGACTCATTCAAAATGAAAGTTTATGATAAATAGGAAGCACGGGAAAACATTTTTATGGCATTGAAAACATTGTGGGAAATGGAGCATTTTCTTCTGATGAGCAAATACTCTATTTCCAGCAATGTTTTCAATTAACTTTGGTACAGAGACTTCAAAAGTCGTAACTATTGAGTTAAAGATGTCAGTATTGATATTGTTCAAATTGTACGAAATAACTCTTATATTGGAACTATAATTCCTTGATAGACATGGTCTTTATAACCTTGTTGATATCAAATTACTACTACAGTCGACCCCCGTTAGTTCGAACACATTGGGACTCTCGAAATAAGCTCGACTTAACCGAAGTTCGAGCTAAAACGATATTTCACGACCTAGTGTATATGATAGTATTTTGTTGATAAAGTTTTGAAATACTTTATATCATGTGTTTAATAAAATACATTAGTCAAAATAG
>JAULCE010286735.1:0-10745 GCA_032359355.1 Macoma nasuta | reverse complement strand
ATTAGAAAACTGATTGCTGGGGAATAGGTGTGAAGATGTATTACGCCCCAAGCGATAATGCCTCGCGTGTCAATAAGCAATTGGCGATTGTGCAAACATTTATCTTAGGTATCGAGTTTTGAGTCTAGAAGTTTGATTTTTATTTTCAAACCAGTTTCTCCTTTAAAAGTTTAAAACCAAAACGAAAGACAAACCGTTTGCCGCAAAATCATTTGTTTATATAATACTATCCGAATACCGCAAAACTATCCGAATACCGGTAAACTATCCGGATATCCGGCTATTCGGGTATTCGTTGACATCCCTAATCTGAATGCAAGGTTGTATCTAGCTAAACTCTTCATAAGACATAGTGATTAAAAACTGCACTGATAATCGGTTAAATAAATCTTAATAGATCTCAGTTGAAGTTGAGATGGTCAAATTGCGTTCTTAATGTGACTGTAGATCAATCATTTTGCAAGGTTGACTTACTGCTGGTAGAGTAGACCATATACCCGAGCTGGTAAAATGGGTAGACTTAATTTAACATATGTCCTCTTCCAAATGCTTTCGAAAAGTTTGTGCATCAGATGGCAACGGCACAATATGTAATTATTAAACAGACAGTGTTGCATTGATGTATAAGCAGTTGATTATATAGGGTCCACGTATACACTTATCTAACAATCATAACGCAACATAATGGCGAAAGACTTGTTTGTGAATTGTTTATTGCTTCTAAATAAATGTTGTGTTTATTCCAGTTAGCCCCGTAGAATTCGACGTAAGGGTGGTGCATTGTTAAATGAAACCGATGATTTAACAATTAGTACAGTATACCGCACCTTTGCTGTATCGTTTTATACAATCGTCGTCTAATTTTTCATCTTCTACAGGTGATAATATACTTACATTATATACGTATAAGAACATATGATTAGGCAATACAATACAATACAACAAAGCAATACTAAACTGTATTTCTTTTAACAAATCCCTATGTAACATTATATAGAACACATGCGACAAGTGTTCCAGAAATAGACAAACTATAAATAAATAACTGTAGCAGAGTTAGGTGCAAACTTGCTTAATATTTTTTATGTGTTGCTTTTATTAAGAGAAGTGGATAAAAGTGTGTAAACTAGCGTAGATATTCATGGTAAACTTTAAATAGTAGTAAGAATATTTTCTGATGTACATGTGCATCATAAGGACACACATTTATTCATATTAATATCCTTGACTCGTCACTTTTCAAGTCCGTGACCGCCTATTCATTACATAACGTTTACTAATATAATAGTTAGGCGAATATGCCTTTGTGTAAAGATGCTATGGGAACTGATTTTTATATTTGAATATAACAAGATGATAACTATTTGTAAACTAAAGCCAATTGGGTAAACGCGGATTGCAGGTCCCTTTGAACTGTATACGGTATGTTACGTGTCGTCATGTTAGGCTTTATAAATTGACATGTTAATTGCTTCTATCAATGAGCACGAATATGCATAATGTGCGTCTTAGACAAAAAATCACGAATATAAACTCATCAATGTAACTAAGAATATTACGACTAGGTCACCATACTCCTCACAACCCTTTTTCACATGTTTGCATTTTCCCTTGGGTCTACAAGATAAATATCCTCTTAAAAAGTTATCTGAGACGTGTACAAACGGTACAAACCTATATTTAATGGACCTTTTTTTATAAAACTCGCTGATCCGCACAATATCAGTTAGTGTAAACTCAGATCAGAGTTTGTTCGATGGCTCTGTGACCCGCCTCAATAGCGTGCGCTATACTACATATAGCATATGTAAATATCGGATATTGTTGTCTTGAACAAGTACCCAGATAAACAACATCTCTTATACATGTCTACCTGTTTTGTTTTGCCGTTGGTTATACTTAATCACTGTTTAATCATTAGAAAATGTAACGTGATACTAGTAAAATAGAGTGACTCCTAATCATTCAAATGATCACAATGTACACAAATCATGTACAAGAAATCAACACTAGCCAAGCAGCAGATTGAGCAAACGCAGATTAGAGGACTTCTCGAGGTCTAGATGAGTGAAGGCACTTATCATTGTCTCTTTTAACAGGAGTATTTTGTGCCGCTCCAGGGGATATCATCAATGGCCATTATAAACAGCCTTTGAATAGAAATTATTCGGTAGGAGAAACAGTGGAATGGGGTTGTGTGGATGGATACACATCTTTGCAAAGTAAAACAAGACAATGTCAAAATTCATCCGAATGGTCTGGTTTGGAACTGTCCTGTTTGCGGAATTTATGCCCTTTTCCCTCTGATCTCTATAATGTAACCTTGAAATTTACAAACGGGTCAGACTTTGTTTCGGGACATGTTGCCTTTAACACATATATCATAGTTAAATGTGATGAAGGGTACACATCCAATGTGAAGGCCATAACCTGCACCCCTGACACACAATGGGACTACCTGCCATCATGCCTTCCGATCTATTGCGATCGCCTTGAGGAACTGACTACTGGATTTTACATATATCTAAATGAAATGACTGGCGAGCTGTGTAACACACAGACGTGTCTATACGGGACAGTTGCACTTGCTGTATGTGACGAGAGGTCTACGAAATATGTTTTGCGGAGAACGGAAATGTGGAGAAAATAGCAGATGGTCAAATGAGGCGAGCGTATGCGGTAAAAAGAAAATTTCTTATCAATGTTTTGAACTCCTTACACACAAGTAATGTTTACCCTATGCAATAACTTTAGACCAGTTAAGCTGTACAGTGCAACATATATATAACATGTCTAGAATAAACTAAGCATGTTTCAAAGATGTCGCTTGTAAAAAGCTGATATAAATCTATGATTCAAATCTTCCTGGTCAAACTAATATTTCGTATGTTTAGAATCCAGTTAAAGCCATATTATCCCTTAAAATTGTAAATAAAAGATTGATTTACTTTCATGCATGCATAAACTATACACAATATTACTGTCAAATCCATGACTCTTTCCAACGATACATAGATGAATTCTTTGTTTCGATAGTTTAAACTGTTGATTTCTTAGAGAGAGATGGGACACTCTTTTAAACAAATGTTTGTTTACATAACAATACGGAACACCAGTTCGGAAGGCCTCTTTTTTATATCGAAAGGCCACTTGCTCTGCACATTTATGTGTGACGATAACAAACTCGTGCAAAACGGAGTGTCACAGCGTAGCCGCACACGATTTCTATTCTTTACACTTGAGAAGGTACGGTGAAAAACAGAATATGCGTGAACATGTTTGACATTTCTTGCGATTTAAGATTCATGGTAGTTTTCACACGAAAACAGTATGTCCACACACATGAATGTTAATTTCAAATAATTAATTTGACAATATTTAAAAACTGAAGCTATATCAAGAATGAAGGTGTTTGGCTAACAATTGCTTACATTTGTAACTTGTAACACGTTCCATCAGTCACACAATATTTTTTAATATTGAGTCAAAATTGGCGTATATTTTTTTTAAATATACAGCTAAACAATCGAATTGAGGTTTTTCACGTGAAGTTATGCATAGAACATGTCAGTAGAAATATCAAAGAAGGGCAAGTTATCCTTTAAATATGAATTAAGCGTCGAAACCGGGTTTCGAAAATTGTATGTTGGTTTGTTTACATTTCAAAGCTTCAGGGTTAAATGTTCAGACTTATTATTTTTGCATTTGAAGCTTAATTCATGAATAAAAGGATAACGTTTCCTTCCTCGATAATTACACTGACATGTTCTATGCTTTATGTTATGTTAAAGTGATAAATATGGTTGTTTGGCATTATCAAATAAAAAACGACAATTTTGACCAAATAATGTAAAAAAGGAAACAAGATAATGAGTGACTGATAGAATGTGTTACAATCTACAATCCAGAAATGTAAGCAACTGTGAGCAAAATGCGACTTATTCTTAGTTTAGCTTCAGTTTTGTATACATTGTTTTCTTAATGATTTGTGGACGTAGAAACTCCTCGTGGATAAGGTACCATGAACCTTAACTCTGTGTTCAATTTGGAAATATATGTTTACGCAAAATAATTGACGCCGATCAGTTTTTGAGCCCGCTTTATGTAGATGAGCGACTGTCTGGTAAACTTCCGATAGCGACCGGAAAATATTCAGGGGACTTTGCCGCTGATAATAACAAAACATCGTTGGCTTTAATCAATCTAATCACTGATAAATGTGTTTTTGTTTCATGATACAATCTTTGAGGTTCTATATTAACGAATCGGCACATTTATTGTATTGCAAAAAAAAAAAACAAGTCGTGTTTTTTAGGGAAAACATGCCTTTAAGAACAGTTTGATGAATGTTTAGATATGTTTTATACCTTTAAATCCAAACAAACTAGACATAAAACTCTGTCAGAGCGCTGTTTTACGAAGTTTAACATTGCAATTTTGCGAACAATCTCCAGGGTGTCATGACAAGCCGCAGCTCATGATACTTGGCGTCAGAACAGGGCTTACACTGCTTACCAAACTTCGAAAGAATAAGTATTTCATTGTTTAAACGTTGTGTGTCGTTTCAAAACCAAGAAATCTCAACATAGCTTTCTGAATAACGTTTACAATGTTTGCTACATGTTCATGTTGCAAATTTGACAGCGCGCTCAACTGAATAAAAACGGACTTTTTCACTGAATTTATATGCAAGTTTACACACCTTATACAAGCCGATATATGGCATAAGTAAACATTTTGCATCTAGTTCGCTAAGAACCCTTAATACACGGAGCATTAAATAGTGTGCAGAAGACCTTTTACAACATGCTCCTTTCAGAAAATTAAAAATATTTGTTATTCCGATAAACAAATGATATTAATAAAGTTACAGCTGCTGACCAAGCATTATGTTGAGGCTAATAACATCTTTATAACATACGACTGATGACGAAGGGGTTATTTCTATACGTTGTCATTTTATTAAGCAATTACTTTGGCCAGCCACATATGCGCAACAGTATTGAAAATGCAAAACGTACGAGAACCAGTTCCTGCACAGATTCAACTCGTCATTTTCAGCCTTACGAATGACGTTTTCTTGAAGCTGATCTAGCTTTGCAGTTGCAGCTTAAACATTTCCGTACAGATGCATTAATAAATAAACGCCGGACGCTCAAATGAAAGGTCTTACATGTAAAAAGTATATCATGGGATAATGTTTGATTTCACCCAGGTGATGGTGCATGATTTGATAAAGTAAGGACCGGTGTATAGGGACTTCGCCAATCTGTAAAATGACCAAATGTCGTTGAAGCTGCAAAAGATCAAAATAACAAATGTTGCCCTGTTATTACAAGTTTACACCACAATGAGTCCAGTTTATTCAGAGCTAAACATCTACATATGAGACAACTTTGTTTTGTAAAACTAGGGAAGCCAGATTCATCATGCGAATGTTCAGCACTACCCCCAGCTGCAGTCGGAGGCATTTCAACTGCTGCATTTGTTATCGGCATGGCCGCTGGAACCGCTGCAGCATGGTATCTTTGGCGACGGTAAGTATTGTTTTGAATAATGTAAGAGTATGGGTTAAATGTTTTGTATTTGGCCTAGCATTTTGTGAAGAGACGGAAATTCGAATATATATAGGATGCAATGTTATGACACGCATCCGGGGTTGAATTGATCAACACATTCTCAGACTCGAGTCACAAAATTGCACCGATTTACACTATAATGGTGAATATTAGAGCAAATATTCAGAGCATGGTCCGATAATGGATTGTAATCTTTGAGGCCTGTTCAATAATGTTACGTTCTTATCATATCGTATAGCAACATAAATAACAGACAATCAAGATATCGTACAGAAATTAAATGGTTGCTGAGAATCAACAAAATCAGACCCAAACATGCATATAGTATCGCATCCATATTTATGGTATCAACAAATGACATGAGCTGCGTACAATAAATATATTGAATAGCATGCGGGATTTCAGAATACCACTTACACGGTATACACTGTCAGAGACGTTGCGGCAAGTCAATGTTAAACTGTTTGAAATGTCTGACTTGCCAGTTTACCATTACGATGATCATATTCTTAAAAATCAATTTAATTATTCACTTCAGGATTCAGTAGTATACAATGGTAATACATATACTAAATCAGAACCAAACGACGTTCATGTACACACTTTCTTTTATTATATTGAGCAATATTAGTATGCATTAAACACTCTTCTCCACAAGGAAAGTGTAACATAAAGCTTATAAATATCGAGCAAAACGAAACATTTCATTCGTGAAATTTATTAAAATATTGTGAGAAATTTAATATTTTCTCCCAATTAGCATGTGCTTAATTTCTCATAATATTTGTAATATTTATCTAAAAGGTGCTTCTATATAGGACATATTTGAATAGTGGTTTGTTTATAAGACCGTCGAACATTGCATTTTGCTGACTTCAATAAACAGGCGTAGAGACACAACAACCAACAAGACGACAAGTAGGGAGTCTACATACTGTACACCGATAGGAGCAAGAACAGAAGACGCCCCCAATTATGAACAACTCAACAAGGAAGCAAGAATCGAGGAAACTTCCAATTATGATCAACTCAACTTTCAGACCAACTTTTAACATGCTCCTCCAAGCTATTTAACTTTATCGAATGATTTTTAAAAAAAAACGCGTATGAAAATTCTTATAGTACCGTTTAACAGTATAATAATTTTTCGTTGAATTACAGTGTATCTCTGCATATAAAATTATCATTCTTACGGCATCTGTTTGGGTCCATGTTATTTGATTATGTTCTCATTATGTAAATATTAAGTAAAAATAAAGGTTAAAGGACTATGATAACAAAACGAAAATAATGCACTTTCACTGACATTTATTCCCAGCAGTTCAGATGAGTGTCCAGTTTGTCTATGACATTAACCACACCAATGTTATATGTATTCAACTTAGTTTCTGTGTTCTCGTTAAACTATTGTGATCAGAAAAAAATATGGCCAATAAAGGTAGAGCTAATACTATATTTTTCACTTTAAGCACACTTCTAGGCAGTTAGAAGATACACTATTATCTTCCTAGCTTACTCGGAGGTTCGGTTCGGTTCGGAAACCAAGATTGGCATTAAAAATGGTTATTTTTTTATGCCGGATGAATTGAAAAATTATAAGGTAAAGTAAGGTAAAGTTAAACTCCCGTCTGTATTGCATCAATGAAAGGTTATAAATATTTGACCGTCTAAACTCAAACTTGATATGTAGTTGGGACATGACTAAACATTACCTCTGTTGATTGTAAAGGTCAGAACATCATGTTTAGGATCATGGTGGCAATAAACAGTGAATTGTTGTCGAACACGGTATCTAAAAATATTCGAAACAGGAAATTCACACTTGCTGTACAATTAATTCATCACAGGTCAGTGTCACTATGGCAGTTCAAATTGAAATCGTTTTCGATCAGTACCTTAAGAAATAGTTAACATACGAACTGATTATAGTGTTAAACTATGTCCATTAATTGGCATTTACTGATTTTGAGGCCAATATGTCAAATGAAAAGGTCGCCCTAACCTTACACGTATACGGTACTAATTAACAATGAATAACTAAAGAACGACCAGCTCTAATGAAACATGGCAATTAGCTGGGTTAGGTAAAAATAGCTTACCTATATTGCCAGAACCATTAAAAGATATTGAACGACACATTTGTCAAGTTGGAATTTAAAAGTAGCATCTATATGCATTTGTTTAAATTTGATTAACATTTATTAACCAGGCAATTATATATTGCTCCTTGTACTTCGCAATAATCAGAAATTTATTTTTTAGCCTGTACTGACTAGAAAAGGGGGATACACATTATTTCAATCATTTTCTGTTATTATTTAAGAACATTATATTGTGCAGTGAAGAATAAATTTAATTATTTTAATCTGTATAGTTTTATTAAACAGAGCATTAACTAATGATTAGTCGGACACCTGTAGCCACTAGACTTAGCAAGTTTAGATGAGCAAGTTCATATTAATCCCATAGCTGCATCACACATTATTTGTTCGGTACTTGTATATAGTACATGTATATTTTATTATATTACTATAAAGTACATACAAACTTATAACATTGCTTGCAAATCTAATATTTATATGGCTTCCTCTACCTCTAAAATAGGATACATGATTTCATTGAACAGAACTTGTAAAATACAAAGTATGTACTTGGTACTTGCTATGTTGCACATTGAAAATAGTTTTTGAAGTGAGGACGCATGTAAGTTTCTCGTGGTAGTGTTTACTTCCAGACACATCTGAATGATTTTCAAAATGCGAATTAAACATAAAAAAAAAATGACAAGAATAGCTAAGAGTTTGTAATAGTCGAATTAGCTATGAAAATCAATTGCAACATCAACAAACTGACCAGTGAGACACATCTGTGAGTAAATAAAAGCCGAAATAACTTTATAGTATATACTATCAAGAGGAACACACACGCTTCTGTATGAACGTAGTCATTGCGACAAAATTACGGAAGCATGTTGATTCCCTACGATGTTGTATTATGCATAGTTTAATTGCTTTTTTTGCAAAATCGAGCACGCCTATTTAATGAATGGGTTTCGATATAAATGTACTGTAAACGCAATATATAAATATGTTCATTTTTTTACATTATTTTTCAGATAAAAGGCATTCTCGTTTTCCGTCATTCATAAAACGAGGAAACTGTTTTAAGCATCTCACTACAGAATTCATCGTATGGTAAACAAATGCATTTTCCCAGAATATTATTATTTTATAATGCATAATTTCATTGTATGTTATTTAGATATCATTACTATTTAATTAAAATCCAATGTTCACAAGGTTGTGCATATTTTATGTAATTGTGAGTACAAATTGATAAATACATTGGTGTTAATGGTGTATTTTCATATTTTCAAATATTGAAATATGTTTGTTGTGACTCAATTTTCAACTTTGGCTTTTAAGTTGTCAATATCAGAAATTAATCACTTTCATAACTCTATAGTAAATATACTTCTTAGCTTCTCTTTCAAAGCAGTGTCTTTGTTTTCGTCAGTTTAGGTCTGACCTTTAAATAGTTGTTTTCTACCATCATTTCCTACGTGATTGATATTTGGGTTGCTTAAATGACAATTTACGTCAAAGTGATCAATAGTTATTGCTTTATCAGTGGTATCGGTGTTGACTGTTCATATCAATGTGTTTTGTTCAATAATGAGTATGACTTTCATATTGCCTAAAGTTACATGTGTCTCTCTGGAACCAATCACTATATAACAATAAAATTTATTGTATTTCACCAGACGTGTTTTGCTGTTTGTTTGAGAAATCAAATGAATCGTTTGTGCCGTGAAAAAATATGTCACTCAATCATAATTATGTTCAGGTATACATATAACTTGACGGTTACTTGCTCTAAGTAAACATTTGTCTTAAGTTCAAAATAGTTTAGCTATATGCATTTGACATTTTAAATGATTTTGTTTTTCAGAAAATAATTTATTCGTCATGAAACTTGACTTTTGCAAGTCATAAACTAGAATAAATGTCAAACAAAATGTAAGCCTCTATTTGCTGAAGTGCCGTCATTGTTAGCGACTTGCTGATTTGAATGCAAAAAGGGTAGATCCTGATCAGATGCTGATTAGACCGGTAATCATGATCTGGATCTCACAGCTCCCAAACTAAATGCAACACACTATACTTCTTCATGCGCATACGAAATAAAAATAAAATACAATCTGCTTCTGCATTAGCATACAATTCAGTTATATCCTATTCAGATGCCAAAATACGCTGTATCTTTGATCCGGGTATTCCTGCTAGTTTAAATTCGGCTTTCAAATCGAGATAGTCATGACTATACATAATTACATAAATAATCAGATACCGTGTATGACTGTACCTATGTTACCACATACCAACGATTTATGTGTCATTCTAAGCTACCAGCAGTCCTGTTATGCAAGCTAAAAAAGTACTTCATTTACTTGAAGTTGTGGGGACTATTTTTAAAAGTGCGACTCACCATAAGTGCGAATGAAATTGGCACTTCGGGTGGGTGATTTCGAATTGTAAAAAGGCCCACTCCCATGCTATGAGTACAGAAAGCAATAAACACGTAATTTTGGCTCAGCTAAAACAATCGACCTATCGAAAATTCGAGTATTCCGAGTTCGAATAATCGAGGTTAGACTGTATGTATAATTATCTTATGATCCTGCTATTACGCTTGGAAAAATAGCTTACCCCCCGCTACATGTGCTGAGTTTTAATCTTGATCAGAAACCGAGTTACGCTGAGTCTGTGATAAGGATGCAACTACATTGATATATTATACTAATTATCTGCTACTATATTATTTGCAGACAGTACATCAATATAGGATGGAGCCTGATCAAACACTGGGTCAATGTGTGTCTCTGGTTTGTATCCAATTGTTAGGAGATCTGAATATAAAGTTTGCATCCAGTACCACATCATTGTTGAATCTAAACATATGCTTAGTTGCATTTGTATTTTATCTGGATCGAAAATAAAATAAAGATATTGACGAGTTATGCTCAATCATTGTATTACATTGTTCAAAACAGTGTACATCAATTAAGGGTTTAATGTAGATTTTTTTGCATCAATTGGGGTATGAACGCAAGTTGCCTAATCACAAGCCAAATAACGCCCGAAGGGCGTTATGTCAGTCCTGTGA
>JAULCE010286624.1:0-10745 GCA_032359355.1 Macoma nasuta | reverse complement strand
TATTTCTGCTAGAAAAATGGCAGTAAGCATCCAAGTATTTAAGTCTTCGTGAATCGATAAAAACCTTGTCGCCCGAAACCTTTGGATGGCACCATACAGTGAAAAATGTCTTGAGCGGCTATTACATAATGAACCATAGCGATTATAAATGCCAGGTGGTCGCTCATTAATGCAGAACGAAAGTAATGTGGAAAGCTCTTTTGAGATGTCTGCATTACTTTCATTCTGCATTAATCGACCACCTGTCTTGACGAGCACACATCTATAAGTGGGTGCTTTATACAGGTTTGACTGTATGTTTATGCCCATCTAATTGCCAAGAAACTTGATGACCTTAGAAACACTACCTGTACCCCCACACCTGATTCTCAAAACATGATAAGTGCCAACGAAATAAATATTTAGTTCTGGTCATTTTATGAATCACAGGTCATTCAGTATATCACTTAACATATTCGCGGTCTCGTTCTAAAAAGACGTAAGTGCCATTTTGGCAAAATGACACTTACGTCTATTTAGAATGAGGCTGTCGATATATTCAACGTTTGTGGGTAGTCAAAACCCAGGCGTATACCTCGGGGCGGGGCTTAGACTAACGCTGACACCCTTTATTTATTACAGACCAGGGACAAGGCGGATAAACTGAAGAAGAACCGCGACAATGTCAATTACCAGTCTCAGAGAGCGCATGGCAGTCACGTGGACGATTTGCATAATAACTCGTACGGCTCTCACGGCTCATCCAATAAGGAGTCGGTTATTCAGGAAGAAGCCCCGCCCATGATTCCGGCTCCTCCTCCTCAACCTCCGCCGGCTCATTCGCGTCCGAAAATAATGAACGGCAGACAGATGACACCAATGCCTGGACGACTAAGGGTAAGAGCGTTTTGGGCATGCTTTGAACACATATCCTAAATGAGAAGAATGTATCTAGTTTATGTAGCATTGATCCTCAAACTGGCACGATAATTCCATCTTTAGGTCATTCTTTTCAGTTATAGCAGTTTTTTTGTAAATAGCGAGATATGCAATTTGAACCTATGATTGCGGAAAATACATATACCAGCGTAAACACTTTGCTTGCTGTTTTTTTCTGAATTGACTGTGATAGAACATGATATTTAATATTTCAATGACGATGAATACATTAATAACCCTGGTTGTTTGCGTCGCAGGCACGTCAACAGCAGCAACCGCTACAGCCAACCAATCAGCACCAACAACAGGCGCATAGACCGCCCCCTGTCCATGAGAGCACACCTCAAGCCCCGCCCACCGAGGAGGATGTAGACGAGGATATGATGAAACACATCCTGGGCAAAATGTACGCGGACAAGGACTACCTAGAAAAGCTCCTCGGCGAGACAGGTCAGTAAAGTTGAAACTGTGTCCGGCGATGTAGAAGCGTGTATAGCGGTGCTCTCTTACAGCTATCTCGGATAATACGTAAACTTGATTAAACAGCAATTATCTCTTATTATCCAGGTAACCCAGTTACCTCGAATTTTAGCTTTGATCGAACGGTACTATAATTCGAGCATAAGAAACATACAGTCTAACCTCGTTATCTCGAACGAGGTTAAGTCGATTTCCTGATTAATCGATTTTATAAACTGCATAAATATTACATTTTTATTGCTTCCTATATACTCATATCATGGTTGTGGGTGCTATTTTCACAAGTCCGAATCACCCGAAGTGCGAATTATATTCGCACTTCGGGTGATTCCGGCTTGTAAAAATATCCCCACAACCACGAGGCTATCCAGGTTTTATAGTATGTTTGTTTTGTTTGCTTTGTGGATTCGTGTGGAAGTTGAGAGAGCTATTGATACTAGTATTAACTACCCGATGTTCGAATTTTATTGGAACATTGGGTAATTCGAGCTTATGAAAATAACTCACCCCCTCACGCAAAGACAAAACCTATGTTTTTGGTTCAGATTTTAGTTTCGATGAAAGCATGCATTCGACTTAACCAGGTTAGAGGGACTTTGTACGACTGTAGTCTTATACTCTTGAACAACCACGTCTTAATGTCAAATAGATTGGATAACGCCTCATATTTTGTTGTGTCTCATATTGATCCAACTCGTTTGCAAATGTCACAATCATCAATCGTCAGTATAAACTGCTCGACTA
The DNA here is from genome assembly GCA_032359355.1 of Macoma nasuta. Classification (NCBI taxonomy): domain Eukaryota; kingdom Metazoa; phylum Mollusca; class Bivalvia; order Cardiida; family Tellinidae; genus Macoma; species Macoma nasuta. The sequence goes on along the minus strand of JAULCE010286624.1, from coordinate 8,603 downwards.
ATTTTGTCCCCGAACATGGTTGATGTTGTTACCAAAACCTGGTTATTTTTGTTTTTTCATTGGGAATCCCGCAATTCTTTACCACGTGTTTGACTCAACATATACAAACAGTTTGGAACCAGACCAGACGCAGAGTTGCGTCAGACCTGGATCCAAACTGTTCGACACTTAGATTAATAGAATAATACGAAAATACCATATCATTGTCTTCATTCCATATTATTTGCATCGGGTGTACGTTGCGTTTAGCGTTAACACGGTATAGAACAGCGTTTATCCCATTGCGATTCCTTATCGGTCAAATTGTATCATCTATATATAATTGGTTCCTTTCATACTATTCATGCAATTTCACATTTGCCTTTGTTGACAGAAAGTATAAGTATGCCGGGAACCTCGCATCTCGGTCACACCGCGGAAAACGGGCTACATTTCCTGTACGACAGGGTGTTGAACTGGGTCCGCAAGGGCGAGTCGGTCCCGACCAACAAGATCACGCCGCTGCCCCGCGAGACAAAGACATCCGCCCGGCGAAAGGCTATGGCCCTTGGGTCATCGGGTAAGAGGAAAATGTCAATGTTCTAAAGGAGATTATTCTCCGGTTATATTGATCTGTCATAGTGCAAATAAAGAGGGGTTATTGTATACCATTGACCACAGTTGCATAATGGCAGCTCATTAAAATCAGATAATATCAAGAAATATTAATGATATTTGTTGTTTTTTTATAAATATGCTTATAATAATGATGATAATGATGATGCTGATGACGACGGTGATGACTAAGACGATGATGATAGAAATGATGGTAGTGGTGATGATGATGGTGGTGATGACGATGACAATGATGATGATGACGACGATGAATATGATGATTATGACGATGACTATAATCTCCGTCTACCTAAAACATATAGATCGAGCTTTAATACATGCAGAATGTGTTATTTTTCAATATATATTCATACTCTGTCTTAATCCATAACTCCATAGATACTAGTACTGATTTCGTGCCTCTGTAGTAGATAATTTTTAACAATATTATTTGAAATTAAGCATATGCCTTTTGATTTGTCCGAGTGCCCCTTTCCCCAACGACGTCGGTCGTATTATGTTTGTTTTAGTTGAGAGCCTAACAAAAACGGAAGTGCTGTAAAGAATGGCAGATGCAGTAGATACGACGTCTAACTATACTATAAATATTATACAACGTCGATTCTTATGAGAGATAAAAACGCTCACTTGCCCTATGAATTGACCCTTTACTTCATATATACTTTTTGACGTCTCTGTAGCAGATGGTCTTCCAAAATATGTGGGAAATGGAGCATTTGCTCATCATGAGTAAATGCTCGATTTGCAACCATGTTTGTAATGCCATTCAAAATGGCAATTCCTCTCCACTACGTATTCTTCATTGTCAGATACTTTCAATGTGAAAGATAATGAAACATATCTTGAGGTAAAGAGTTAAAAGAGCCGATTTGTTTATGCGTTATTGCGCTGTGTTTTCACAGAGGCCGCATTGTTTATGCGTTATTGTGCTGTGTTTTCACAGAGGCTGCCTTGTTTATGCGTTATTGCGCTGTGTTTTAAAAGAGACCGCCTTGTTTATGCGTTGTTGCGCTTTGTTTTCAAAGAGGCCGCATTGTTTATGCTTGTTCTAGTTGAGAGCCTGATCGAGGAGCAGGAGAAGGAGAACGAGCACCGCCTCCGGAAGCGGAAGAAGAAGCAGGCGAGCCAGTCGAAGGCGCCGCGCAGCTGGCACACCTATCTGGAGAACAAGAAGATGGAGGAAGCCCAGGAGCGGAAACACTCCAAGAACATCTTCCTCCACGTCGTCGAAGGTACTGGTAGGTTTTAACCTTTTCGCCGCTAACTTTAAACCCAAATACTCGGACTAAATTTTATTGCAAAAAGGTGAAGTTCCTGATCAAACGGCGTTTGATCTGGGACTTCACTGTTTTGCAATGTCGACTTGAGTCGCCTTTGGCCATGAAAAGGTTAAGGGCGCATTTGGTTTTCAAAATCCAATTTTGAATTGAAACCAGCTCAATAAATCAACCGTTTGCTCCCCGATGTTCAGTGGAAACCAACATCAGTTTAGTAAACCAACAGAGGCCCGTCACACCATCCAAACCGCTCTTTGTAGCGGTGTTGGAGTTTAATTTGAGGTTTTCTTTTCCAAATACTGGTGTACTTTTTGCTTAATTGGCGGAGACAAAAGGTCATGGCGGTGATCTATTTAGGAGTTGACTAATTTCGCCTTCAGTAGTGATAACTTTTATCTTACGGAACAAGAGGAAATGATGGTCTTTTCAAATACAGTAAACGCCACTTGTAACGATAGTAACGGCAGGTATCTTGTTTTTGAACTAAATGGCTTTTTGTGATAGTATTGTAGATTAATCCCATAATATGACGGTAAATTGTCACAACCTAATTACAACAGGTCAACAAATCCGGCCGAAAGATGTGTACGAGGCCAAGAAGTCCAAGCAGGGTCCAGAAACCACACGGCGCTCCAAGGACGGCCTCCTCCGCCGCAGCAAAGAGCATGACAGCAGGGAGAGTCTCAATCACCCCCTCATCTTCCAGAGTTATCGCCCCGGAAGCGATATGCGCAACAGCAAAGAAAGGTACATCCGGTATTAAGATTGACGTACAATTAATTGCCAGCATATCACTATTTTGTTGTCTCATTTAAACCTTTACTCCATTTGCTAGTTACACATTGAAAGTTCATGTATATCTTTATAGTGAACCACCGAACACACTGGTTTTGCCAAATAATAAAATGTTTAAACTTATAGCAAAGATGGGCAAATTGTGTAGACACTGATCAGGGTATAAACTATTTGCCCATGCCATGCTAGCCGAAGTCTTAGGGGTATTTACATGTCTTACTGCAGCAAGAGCACCCCGATGGAGGTATCGGACGCGGATGAGCAACAGGTTCGAACCCCGCCCAAGAAGGTCAAACGCTTCGGGCTCCAGAAAGAGAAGATTGAGAGACGCCGAGTGGCGGTGGCCAAATTCGTTGCTAAGGAGATGGAGGACATCGAATTTTGTAAGGGATATTATTCTTAAAATAATAGATGTAAAACTGTTACAGTGATCTCCCTTCAAGTTAAATTGCAACGATTATTTACAATATTTTAAATTGATACATGTGCATGAAAGTTGCGATTCTAATCAAAGAAAGATTTTGCGTTTGATTTAAACGCAAACGTATAGGTGAAGATACTGTTTGCATATTCCTCGCAAGTAGATCTATTTTATATAATCTTCATTTTCCATATTACATTTAGGTTTTTATTTGAGACATTCTTTTAGAATTAGCGTAATACGCGCCTTATTGCTAGCAGCGTAATACATGTAAATATCTCATTTGGTCGTATTTTTCAAAACCACCTATCTGCCTCCTTTTCAAAAAAAAGGTACTTATCTTGGTATGTTGGAATTTTTTTTCGATGTTACTTAACCCCTTCACTGCCAGGCAGGTTGTGCATATGAGCAATATTTGTTATACTTCCGCTTTAGACTTAACACACTCCCTCGAACATTGGTAAAATCATTGGCCGAGTGCCAAACAGCTTGGATCCAAATAAGACGCCGAGTTACTCGGCATCTCATTCGGACCCAAGCTGTTTACTTATGTTACTACACTCGGGGTAGGACAGTGAAAGGGTTACAAACAACGTAGCTTCATTTTGGCAAATTAAACGTACGTAATTTAAGAAAAAATGGCACAAACGTGGTTTTAGAAGAACACCGACGATTTATGTTTGTATTTCAGACATTCTCTGAAAGGATCGTAGTTTTTAGCCAACAACTTTCCTTATATAACATTTTTATTTCTGTTTTTACATGTATATCTCTTATGTAGCCTATGCTGACGGAAGACTGGAAGACTGCGTCGAAAAGGCCAGACACGTGCTGAAGATCCTGGAGAACGAGGAGTGGCCGGACAAGTACGCTACCATGGCAACGCTACACAGTTACCTTGGCAACTCGTACATCAGCAGGAAGGAGTACGAGAAAGGCCTGTCTCACCATAACCTGGATCTCGAGATCGGGGAGAAACAGTAAGATTGTTAGAAAGATAGCACTCATGGAAACAAAGTCGGTGGAACCAAGAATGGAAAAGCGTGCTTTGACATAACACAAATGTAGATCAAGATCACAAAAGGCAGAACCATGCTCGGGTTTCACTAAACTTCTTGAGCTGATATAGGGCTCAATCTCAAATATTCTGCCATAAAGATTTTGCCATTGCACTAAAATCCTGACTGCCTGTGCATTTATTTTTCACAGGCAGTCAAAAATTGAGTGCAGTGGCAATAAATTAAGGTCGATATATTGTGATTAAAATTTTGAGTTTGAGCACGATCTCATTTCGATGGCTTGGTGCAAAACTATTGAAAATCCTTCACAATGTTAAGGAGTTACAATAGTTTTGCACCAAGCCATCGATTTGAAATATACTCCTACCACACAAACCTTTCGTCACCATGTTTCGCTATGTTTTAGGGGATACACCATATAACAGCATTTGCTTCTCTTTCGAAGCCAGTTATAACTGTTGTATAATAAATGAGATATAGCCATATCAATGGGCCTTTAATCCTTTCTCCATAGGTACATGTACTCCTGCTAGGTTTATCAAAAGATAATTTACCCCAACGTGTTGTGCCTGAGATTATAAAACCCTTAACTCAATAGAAGCGCCTTTTTGGCGCCTCTGCAACAGATTGTCGGAAACTGAGAAGCAAATGATCCATTTCCTACGAAGTTTTCATCAGATTCTATAATTGTGGATAAATCCTAAAAAAAATTATATTGGGCAAAGCATTAGAATCGAATAAATCATGCGTTCCTTCCACATTTCAGCAAAATCGACGAGGCCGTGTCACGTGCCCTCGGTCACCTCGGCAGAGTTTACGTCTTGCAAAGACGCCACCAGGAGGCGCTTGACGTGTAAGTCAACTTTACCCTAGCTGTAAAAATTGTCGTCTGTTCAATTCATCGTGTACTTTAAATTTTAAACATTGTCCGACTTTCTTAAAATTTGGTGAAATAATTGCCTGGGTGACAAGCAGCTTAGATCCTGATCAGACGCTGAGTTACACGATGTCAGATCTGGATTTAAGCTGTTTGCAAATAAATCAATAACGATTATATAGTCGGGACTAACGGGAAAAGGGTTAACGTTTTGCGACTAACTTTTTCTGCAATAAATACCGTGTGTGTTCCAACCATACCTAAAAGGCATTTTGTAAAGAGACACTTATGTTGTTAAAAAACTACAGCGACGCTTGGCTTGAACTAATCGCCATATTGTGCTTATGTTGTTCCACCAGTATAAAGATCGGATTGGCTGAAACGCTTGATTGATACTTTTCGGTTCAGCTCAGTTAAGCTAATAAACTAATCAAGAGTTCGAGATACACGAGGTCGAATAATCGAGGTTCGAATGTACTTATTTTAAAAGAAAACCGACGATAAATACTTGTTTTAAACTGTCCCGCGTACAACAAAGTTGTCGTTCATAGTTTGATTCTGGTCTATTGATTGCAATGTATACACGAGTCTAACCCTTTGCTTATTGTTTGATTCTGGTCTATTGATTGCAATGTATACACGAGTCTAACCCTTTGCTTATGTGGTTAGTAAAGTCGGACCTCTTGCTTATGAGGTTCAGTACCCTTTAAAATCAACATTTCCATTCGTGGTAACTGATCTGGAACCAACCTATTTGACCAGGAAATTAAATCCCAACACATTTCGAATATTTCATTAATTTTACATATTATGTTTGCAGGTATTTGCGCAAGACCCCGATGTGCACGTCTCGCATTGAGACGGCCTGGCTATTCCACGAGATCGGCAACTGCTTCCTCGCCCTTGGAGACTTTGAGTACGCTAAGGACGCCGCCAAGAAATCCCTCGAGGCTGCCGAGGAGGCCGTCGAATGGAGCTACCAGCTGCAGTCGTGCGTGTTGATGGGCGTGGCCGAAGGTAACCAAAGCTCCGCCCACCTAAATGGCTTCACCTCATTTCAGACTGAGCTCATATACAGGACACATCGAAATTACCAACAGGGCAGGCACAAATAGTATAGACCTAGATCAGACTGCTCCTCCGGAAGACACAGACTCACTTTTCAGACTGCCCCTATTTATAACAATGCATTCAAAATACTTCAAGAGAGAGACAAACAGTGTAGACCCTGATCCGTCTGCTCCAAGGGGAGCAGTGGGATCAGGGTCGTCACTGTTTGTACATGCTGGTCGGAGACTTAGAGTCATAAAGGTCGTTCTTTTACCACAGTGTATACTATTAGTGTCAGTCCTTAACGCTCACACAATATGAGAACCTTATGTCATCGGAATCAGTTTTAACTATACAATGTATCATATATTTTCAAGATGCATACATTGATGTAGTTAAAAAAAAATTCAAAATACTTCGTATAGATATATAAGGTACAACATAAAATTTAAAAATGAAGAAAAATAAAAATAGACATATGTTTCAACATTTTGCTTCTGCGTGAGTAATTGTTCATAGCAATACGATATAGCTTATGTTACATATGCTATGTATACATTTAATGTTTTTCATTCCTGAGACTAGTTCTATTTTCGAACCCTTTTTTCAATATTTGGTATTTAAATAAATGACAAAGTTCTAAAACAAATATGCATTGTTAAGAGGCAGTCAAAATATAAAGGCTACGTAAATTTGATTTTCCGAACTGATCAAATACTAGCGGTGTCTAATGTTCTGGCGACTTTTGATCGTGTCGCCTGTCTCAACAGGTTATATACGTCAGCTTAACCCCTTCATTGCCGGAAGCAATTCTGCACATGCGCAATATTTTGTCTGCTTCATTTTAAAACATCACTGATTAACTTAATTTTTGGCACAAATATTGGCCGAGTGTCGAACAGCTTCGATCCGGATGAGACGATAAGTCTAAATATATATATAAAAATATCAGATGTGTTAGGGGTTATAGAGTTAACCTTTACCGACTTCACATGTTGTACCTTATCCCCTTCATTGCCAGCAAGACTTTGCACATGCGCGATAGTGTGTCTTCTTCCGCTAAAAACTAAACACATTCCCCCTATCTTTGGTAAAACCATTGGCCGAGTATCAAAAAGCTTGGATCCGAATGAGACGCCGAGTTACTCGGCGTCTCATACGGGTCCAAGCTGGTTGTATATTATGCAATAATCGGGTAAGGGCAGTGAACGGGTTAATATTAACCAAACAAACATTTTGAATCTAGATCAGCATTCGAGTAAGAACTGGATTGTTGCTCTGTTGAAATTTTGAACAATTGCACAAAAGTCTCGCAACTATGGCTACTGTTGTTTTTTTCGGATTGTGTGAGGGATATTTTCGTAAAAATTAATCAGACGAGAGTTAACCCCTTTACTGCTTGCTTACCCCGAACCATAGTGTCAAATGCAAACAGCTTACATCCGGATGAGACGCCGCGTAACTCGGCGTCTCATCCGGATCAAAGCCAATCTGTTTGACACTCTAAATTGTGCCCAAAATAATCTATGAAGTTTGAAAATGAAGCAGACGACATATTGTGCATGCGCGTACTTGCTTCCGGCAGTGAATGGGTAAAAGCAGACGACACATTTCACAGCGGCTCAGAGAAGATTAACTATTCACCAGATCAGCGTGACCACATTAAACATTCTGTTACCTAATCCATCTTCATGGCTAATTGAATAGTTGGGCACGAGACAATGCTATCAGATTTGGCTAATTATGATCGTATCGCATCGAATACTATGCCAGTGGTGGGAATCGAGTAATTGATACCGCGTAGTACCGCAAAGTCAGACTGAACGACACGCCTTGTATTAGCCCTAACCATGACGAAAAAATGGCGGCTGCTGATTATCTCGTCTCATCGTTAAAACTTTTTCAAGGCCATCGCATCCATCATATTAAGATGCTGACAGCTGTTCTGATTACTTAGATCGACGTTTAAACAAGAAGCAAACCATCAAGACCTATGATTGTTGTTTAATTGTACGTAACGGAATGTCAAATACGAGAAGTTATGTGACCTTCTGAGCCAGGGGAGACGATTGACACCTCGTCGGGGACAAACAATAACTCAGTATTCTAAAACAAGTTCGTTTTGTTATGCATAAACATCTGATGTCAGACTACAGGGCAAAAAGTCTCTGGGACGAATCTAATGGCAATCAGTGCATGCATTGTTCTTCAATTAGTCGACTGATCGAGTTTTTTGCCCGATTAACATTTATATATGTACCGCTTTTGCTCTACAACTGTTGTAATTGTAGGCAAGACACGTTCTTGTCATACTGCTCTTTGAAGAACCATTTGAACGGGATATTTACTGATTTTGTGAAGTTACAACTGTTCAAACTTACTATAGAGTATAAGTGTACGCATGGAATAAAGAGATTGCAAGACTCACAGGCAACCGCTGCACTAAAGCTAGGACACCCCCAACCCCAATATTCCCTTTTATACACCCACCTCTTTTTGATATTACCCATACATGTTTCACAGCTGGAAATTACAACAACTTTGCGACC